>JADLZL010004529.1:0-202221 GCA_015844335.1 Chrysopogon serrulatus | reverse complement strand
CCTAAATGTTAATCAAGTGCATTGCATTTGCATTATTGCATAAAGCATCATTTTGCATTTTATTACAAAAAAAAAGCTATTGCAAAGTTCTATGTGTGCAAGGTACATGCTGAGTAACAATCTTAAAAAGTGAGTTAAAAATGTTTAGACTTATGTATGAGATGGGGTTTATATATAACTTTTTGTTTAAAAGTGCTCACATGTGATGATAAGGTTGTTTATTCCCCTTTTTCATGTTACTAGAAAGCTTAAAGTGTAACTACATGTTCTTTTTCAGTTTTTGGTTGAAAACCCCTAAATAAAAGTTGAAGTACAAAATATATGCAACAACTTTTATTTAAGGGCCTAAGGCTAATTCCCATCCTAAATTGCTCAAACAAAGGGCCTTAGATTTGAATTTGAATTAAAATCAGAAAAGGACTTAGGATTTTTTTCTAATTAAGTTCAGTTTTCAAGGCTATGTAGTTTTATTTTTTCTGAACCAAATTTCTGAAAACTAGTTCACCATTTGTTGGTACAATGTTTGTACTTCACTACCATGGAATTGGTTGAGCTAAATCGTTGTGTATTTGTGTTTAATTAAATGCCAAAGAATGCTAATTGCTGTACTTGGTCGCTAACTTAACCGAATGTGATTGAAATGGAGTATGCGCTTTGTTTTTAGGGTGGTTTAGCATTGTATAGATTGCAAACCTTTTGGAATTAGACTTTGATCCTGTAAGCAATATTGTAGTCCACTTATCGTAGCAGCACACAACGGGCGGAATTGGTTTCCAGCTTTGGTTACTTGAATTGGGAGAAAAATGGGAGCTGAACATGGCCGGGTTCGGGCCACTACAAGAACCCCCCACAAAAGGCAGCCACCGGCCTCCCTCCCGCTCGCCGGCGACACGCCGCGCTGCCACGCCGGTCCAGTTGAATAGCGCGCAGTCAAGTTGGTCGCAGGAGATTGAGAAGCCGTTTTCACGCCCATGCCCTTGCCCATGCCGGGCCACGGCCGCCAATACCTCATTCTTCTTTTCCTTCTTTCCTCACGGGCGACACGGAACGGCTCCCGTGTTTCACTCGAGGCCGACCGTGCCCCTCGCTCCACCGCGTGGATGAGTTCGCAAAACTCTCCGGCCGCCTCCCGTGCACGGCATTGCTTATAAATAGACCACCCCGCCACCGCCGTCCGTTTTCTTTTCGCTCACCGACGACGAGAACCCTTGCCGTTAAAATTATACGCCGTTGCTCTACCACTGCCCCGACGTTTGCAAATATTTCCGCCCTCTCTGCGCTCAATTGCAACTGATCACACAAAGCTGCCATTGACTAAATCGCCCACCACCCCTCGCCTCTTCGCGGCCGGCCGTAACACCGCCGTGATCGGGTTCCCCCCACGACCCATTCGCCGCTGAGCCTCGGTTCCTATCCAACGCTTGTTTTGAGTTCACCTTTGAGACCCCAATCGCAAAGAGGCCTATCCTTCTCATCTCTACCGTGCAGTTACGTCGGAACAAAGAGCTCGCCGTAGAGTTCCACGTCGCCGGAAGCACCCCTTTGCCCCTACAAGCACCTCTGCTTTATTTTCAACCCAATCAGTGTGAGCATCGAGCCCGTAGTTGATCATCGATGGTTATTAATGCTTTTAATTTAACTTCTATGGCACGATATTGGCCGCACGCATCAAGGCCGGGCGAGCCTTTGTGCCAGAAACGCCATAATTCCGACTCAAGCTCACTTAAAGCCATAGTTGTTCAATTAAACCGCCGGGGTTCGAGAAGTGAGAAGAGTGAGTAGCCAAGATTTGTCACCGCTGCAAACCGCCGGAGGAGCACCACCGATGCAATCGGGCAGGCCGACGCCGCCATGGCCGGGCGGTGCCCGCGGCACACGAGGGCCAACCACCCTAGGTTGATGCGCTGGGCTGCCCCCGAGCACGCCGGGCAAGCAAGCTCATCACGGGCGACCCGCCAAGCCGGGCGAAATTGCCGGGTCAACGGCCGCCGCGCTCACGTCGCTTGGAACTACTGTTCCTGATCATGGGCCCGCCTCGCTGTCAAGCGGCCAGCCGCGGAAACCCTATCGTGCGCTGGTTGTTTTCCATTTATTTGAATTTCCAAATAGTGCTGACTTTTGTCTTTTTGTATAAAATTCATTTGAACTCCAAAAATTCTAAAATTTTTGTGTAGACTCCTGTGATGGAATCTATGTGGAAAAAATATGAAACCTAGAAAAATAGCTATTTTGGTTTGATCAAAATTACCCCCTTTTAATTAATAAATGGATATTCTATGATTTTTCTAGAATAGAATATTGATCCAAAAATCATGAAAATTATTTTACACCCATTTCATGATAGTACCAATCTGTATAAAAAGTTTGAGAAGAATTTGAGAATGTTTTATAAAATCATTATTTCCAAAATTAGAAATAAAAAGAAAAGAAAAAGAGTATGATTTCATGTGTGTGATATTTGAATATTCTAAATTCATACTTTTCTGTTTTTAGATGCTAGGGTACTGTTTGACCTTTTTAATTATTTCCAATTATATGATATATGCTTTATTATTACATGTCATGCCTCTTGGGATATACAAATAAATATGTATGCATTATATACCTTTAAAAAGGAAGCACTATCATGTGATACTTGTATGGCTTTCTAAGTTATGTTGTTTTACCTTGGATCATAAACCCCACTGATCCTCGGCCTCTCTATTATTTAGTGATAACAATTTGAATATGCTAATTGTTGAGTGATGAATGTTCCTTGTGATAATTAAATCATTTCTTTCAGAGAGGAGATATGCACCTACTCTGTGTGAGTTAAAAAACAAGTAATCTTTAAGCCGTTCTTATAAACAATCTTGATAATATAGTGTTGTCATCGAGAAAGAGAACCCGCACACATGGAACCTTATGTAGCTTTCCATCATTACCATTTGCATGATCATCGATCACGCGTCATTTCATGTCATGACATGCTACCATCATGCATCCTATATGCATTCTTGATACTTATGCACCACATACATTCGTAGATAGGATCCGAGGGAGAACCTACCATCGAGTACACCATGATCGAGGAGGATCCGCAGGACTCAAAGACCCGAGACGAAGGAGGAACCATCGACATCATCGCAGTGCCCGAATCACGGCCCTCTATTTTTCGCCGAGGCAAGCCCCGAGCATTCTATTAACCCATTCTATTTAAAAATGCAAGTATTTACTCCAATTTACTTTATTTTATGCACTACGTTATAAGGATTGCGTGGATACCGTTGTTGCATGAACACCTTGACCACTCAAATACACCCTTTTTATTCTACTAGTATTGGTAGATAGTCGATGCTTAGCCATGCTTAGATAACTAGAAGTCGGATGATTCCCGTCATCCGCAACTCGAGGTTGATACTTGTGATGTCCTTAATCATTTGATGGATAATAATTGGAGACCGGACGGAGATGGTGTTTTCCGTCCTGTGGTCGATTAAGGACCGAGCCGTATTCGGATCTAGGTGTGAGATTGAACGTATTTTCACATAACCGCCGAATAACTCGTTTCGACGGTGAAACCGGGTTAGCTTATTTGAGGTAGTTCTTGAACCGCTTATGCATTACTCGGGACGAACGGAAGGGGAAAGGGTATCGTCAAGACCCCGCATGACTACGGGCTACGGGCCGAACGGGCATGACTTGTGAGACGCAAGCACATGAGTTTTGCATAGCGTGATCAAGCTTATCTTTCAAATAGAGCGAGCAAAGGACTTGAGCAAAGCTTTGGCCGGCTTGCAAGAGTGTGTGATACGGGCTTACCCACCGGGCGTAATCGATTAATCGCCTCCCCTGATAGTGAGAAACTCATACCTTTTCGCAGAGACGTAGTTAAGAAAGGATAACTAAATGTTGAGATTTGAAGGACTATATGGTAGTACCTCAATTCATAGAATTGGTTGTTATACTTTAAAAAAAAAACGTAGTTAATGCTAAGGTAGTTCTAAATAGCTAGAGAACAATTACTCGATAATGCTTGAAGTAAGGATCAAGTTTAGTAAGCAGCTTTTCCGCAAAGCTTGCTAGCCAACAACCTCCTTTTGATGCTTTTCATGTACCTTGAAGCCTTTTTATCTTTCCCTTTGTCGGGTAAGTCTTATGGAGTACAATTGAGTACTCGTGGTTTTACCCATCGTTATGTGTGACATGCTTTATGAGGATTATTGTGTTACGTGCTTTAATCCCGTGGATGATGTGGATGAGTAAGGGCCATCGGGCTTGGCCAGATCTCTATAACTCCATCACCTTGCTCGCACAGAGGCTTGAATAAAACTGGTGATGTAAAAACACTTATGTTATAGTAGTTTGAAACAAAGAATACTTTCATGTAACATATTTGGAACCGGTGTTGTAATAACACTCGATGTATAATTATTTTCCGCCGTACTCTGTATGCTGATGTATGATATATCTTGATCATGATCCTGGTTGTAAGTTGAGTTACCGAGGTCCTTCGTGACACTCGGCGGACTACCGGATTCATTCGAGAAGCGGTGTATGCGTGTCAACGTTATTACGGGACACGCTTACGCTTAATCCTGAGGGATTGGTCGGTTCTGTCACACTCCACCTCTACCTCCACCGGGCTGGGCCCCCGCCACCGAGGAGGCCTCCAGCTCGCGGCACCGGCCACCATCACCTCCCCCGCCCCCTCCCCACCCGCCCTCGAATCCTAGGTCGCGGCGGCGGTGTGCTCGACCCGCCTCGGCCTCGTGCCCGTGTGCTCGCCGCCGGCTGGGCCCACACCGTCCGACGCCGGCCTTTTGGTGGTCCCGAGGACGGCGACGATCCAGCCGCCGAGGACCAGCCGACTTGGCTCGTAGCTACGGGGGCACGTGGCCCGAGGTTTCGTGGCCATGGTGGATGCTTATCCGCACAACAGTTTGGTTTGGAGCATCGGACTTCAACGCTCGACGCCATTTCCGTGAGGACTTCGTGGTTCGGTTCCGACACACGGCCGACCGGGCAGCCGCGGGCCGGCGGCTCGCCTGTGGGGTGCGTGGCTTCCTCCGGGGTTTGGCGACCATGGAGGAGGTCAACCCCCGGGGCCCTGGGCCAAATTTCGCTTCAGGGTGGTGGTGGCTTTGTCCAGTGCCACTTCACGCCCGAACCCGGAGGTGGCTCAATCTGCGGCCGGGTCCGGGCGGTGCGGAGCCGCCGCCTCCTGACATCGTGGATACTCCGGTGGAGGATGACCGAGAATTCTTCGTGGGCCACCCGGTGCCGGCATCCGAGCTTCATTCAGCGGAAACAAACATCTTCATCCCCGAGCCTCACATTCCCCGGTGTTGTGATTGAGGACCTACCGCCGGGGCTTTGGTATCCGATACGCACTGGTTGGTCGCCTTCCAAGATCGGGTCGACTCCGCCAAAGCCTCCTACCGGGGGACAACGGCAAGGTGGGAATGATGATGGTGCAGGAACAATGGCGCGAGAATGGTGAGGAGGGAGGGGACGCCAGCTGACCCCCCTACGCTGGGACGGCGAGGTAGACGACGGCCGACACCCACGCCAAGTGACTGGATAGCGCCGGGTCCCCTGACAAGAACCACAATCGATATCACCCCTGGGCTGACTATCGGTCGCGGATGTGGGCGATGCGCCGGTGGTGGTCGGCGATGGGCCCGCCTCGATTCAGACTCCGCCGCGTCCAACGTGGCATCCCGACAGGTTTTGAGTCCCCATCCATGTTGGTTCGGAGGCTCTCCTCACCAGGGGTTGGTTGGATGTTTCATCAAAGCACGCCCCATGTCTACTTCAGATGGACGCAGCCCGCCTCGCCGCCCCACCGTGCGGCTGGGACCGGGTGGGCGGAGGAGGTCCTCGCGAATTGGCCGACCTCTCCGCCCAGTGTTGGTGGCGGTGGACACAGGGGCTTGCGCACGCCGGATTGGTGGGGGGAACTCGCCACGCAGAGATGACGCCGCTCATTCTGGATCGCGAGACGCCGTGAACTTTTCAATGGGAAGCGGCGCCACGCCGGAGAACGCTCGGGCGGAAATCTGCGCGCCGGACGGTCCGCTTAAGTCCATGGCACCTTCCACGACGGAGTCCTCGACACTGGATGTCCGAGGACCGCCTTTGCCCGCCGCCGACTCGCCGCTTCCGGGCCGCCGAGGTTGCGCAGGCTAGGACGCCGCACAGCGCCTCTCCCGAGGAGTGCTAGATCGCGGGCGAGCCTGTGCAGCCGAACGTCACGGCCCAGTGCCCAGCTTGGTCCTTCTCAGAAGCTCGGGAGCGAACGATTCGCTTAGGTGGAACGGACACCGCCGGCCTCGTAAAGGGCGTTTCGCCAATCAAGGACATGAATGCCACTCCAACCTTCAAAGCCGTTGGGGACTTCCTTTGATCCTAAGTGGCATTCAACTTGAACATGCTTGGCCCGAGCAGAGGCGAGCCGGGTGGCGTGATCTGCCCCGCCCGCCCTCGTAGCAAAATGATTTCTTCATGAATACGCGCATTTCCTACCTACCTCATTTGGAACGCAAGCGGGGTCTAAATGCCCAGGCTCGGCGCAGCAACGTTGTTCGTAATCCGTTTCGCCCCATCACCATCTCTAGTGTGTCTTCGTGGAGTCTAAGCCGGGCAGATGTCCCAAAGAGCCTCTCGCTCGGACGCTCTAGGATCCCCTGCTCGACTATGACTTTGTTCCAAATGGCCTGGGACCGCGGGGGGAATCTCGTTTGGGTGGCTGAGGGACTTGTGGGCCGCCTCCGTGGTGGTCGAGGTCGCTTTCTCCCCCGGGCGGCCGAAGCCGACCCCTACCGACTCTTCTGAGTCATGGTGGATTTCGTGGTCTATGGGCCTCGTGGCGACGAGGACAAGGTTGAGTTTCTTGGGAACTTTTCTCCTTTCTGAGCTGCACAATGGTCCATCACCGTTGGTCATGGGGACTTCAACATGATTCTACAAAGGAAGACAAGAATAATGACAAAGCTTGATCGACGGCATGCGACGCTTTCGGAGGTTCCTCGAGGCGTCCCACCCGCAGACATTGACCTCTTGGGAAGGCGATACACTTGGTCTAATGGGCGTGACGCCCCGACCTTGAACGACTTGACCGTGCCTCGCTTCGTGGATTGGTTCGTCCGTTCCCTACCACGGCCTCCGCCCCTCTCTTCCGATTGTTCAGACACCGCCCTCCTCCTCGCCCCCGACTCTAAGGTGCTAAGCGCAGTTCCGGCTTGAAACATTCTGGGTTAACCTCCCCGGTTTCCCGGAGGTTGTTGAACAAAAGCGTGGCTCTCGCTTTGGACAACGCTGATCCGCTCCGCATTCGACTTCAAGATGCGCAATGTGGCGCCGTGCACTTTAGAGTTGAGCGCGACGAAGGTTGGCAAAGCCAGTTAGACCGGGCAGCTGGCAATTGCTAGGAAGTTGTGTTTCGCTTGGAAGAGGCCCGGAGAGCCGGCGTTGGATGCGGCGAGCGGGACCTACCGAGGGGGCAAAGCCGAGGGTTTTGGGCCCGGCCTCTCCGGCTAGGACTATCGCGAGACAAATACCCCTGCACTAACGCTCATGGCCGAGGGAGACGCCAGCAAGACTGTGTTTTTTTTCACCTCCAAAGCTTGCCACCGCAAGAGGAAGAATACTATCACCTCCCCCGGGTTGTTGATGGAAACGAGGCCGTGCTTCACCAAGACATGGAACAGCTGTGTTTGACCACTTCACGCCCATCTTAGGGACGAATTTTGTGAGGTCGAGAAGGATCAACTTGCAGCGATTGGGCTACCATCCGCGGGACCTCCAAATGATTGAACGTGCCATCGCTGAGGAGGAAATCCGGCCGTGGTTATGGCCTTGCCGAGTGAGAAGGCCCCCGCCCGCATGGTTTCACGGGTCTCTTCTTCAAGAAGTCTTGGGAAATTATCAAGGGTGACATGATGAATGCTTTCCACGCTTTCTCGGGGGCGGGACTCCGTAAGCCCAGATTCGCCGAATGATGCCTACCTCGCTTTTTCTCCTAAGAGGCCGCAAAAATGGCGGCCCTGAGCGACTATCGCCCATTAGCCCGATCCACGCTTTTGCAAGTCGCCGACGAAATGCCTCGCCAATAGGCTAGCTGGTTGCTACACGGCCTAGTGGACCATAAATCCAGTAGTGCCTTCATTAAGGGCGTGTGCATCCAGATAACTTCAGCCGTCCCGTCTGCCTTGCAAGGTGCCGCAGACAGCAGCGCGGCCGAGCCTCCTCCTCAAACTCGACTTGGCCAAGGCGTTGACTCGTGTGCCGGACCTTTCGCTTGAAGTTCTCGCAAAGCACATGGGGTTTGGCTCTAGATGGAGGGATTGATTTCGCAATCTTGGGCACGGCAAGCACGGTCTTGCTCAATCCAAGATCCCCGACGGCGATTCGCCATGCACGGGATCAAGGCGTCAGTGGCGACCCGCCTCACCGATGTTGTTCGTGGCCGGTTATGGAAGCCTTCAACCGCACGCTAAAGGGTGGATGGGCAGGGCTTGCTCGCACCGCTAGGGCGACCGGGCGAGGTGCGGAGAATAAGCTTGTATGCATGACTTGGTCGTGTTCCCGCAACCCAATGATGATGACCTTCTCAACTGATGCTCGTGCTCAGACGCCGACAAAGTCCGCCCTGTTCGTTAATCGGGAGAAGAGTGTGGCCACCCGATATTTTTGCACCGATGATGACACGGAACGGAAACCGGGCCCACCCCCGCCCGCAGGGTTGAGGGTTCCCTGTAACACCCCGGTGTTACGCCGCTAAATCATTTCCGAAATTATCTCATGAGCATCGCCATTTCATGTTAATGCATGTGTTGTAGTGTGTGGATGATTGTTCCCAACTTAGAAATGCTAAGAAAGTTGTCATATAAAAAAAGTTAAATAAAAAGCTAGATCAAGTGTTGTTTTATATCATATAAGGTTCTACATCAATTTTTATCGAGCAATAATAATATAGAACTTATATGTGTCTCTTAATCAAGCTGAAGTATAAATCTTGTTTGAAGCAATGCAACTTGTTCCACTCGCAAAACGATTTCGATAAGTGGTTTTTCTATCACCGAAATGCATTTGGATTAGGGTTTCAGCTCTAGACTTAGCCGTTTTTCCAAGTCCGAAAACCCCGGCAAAGGACATGTTGGCCCGGGCGCTCCTACAAAATCGAGCTAGGCAAAGAGTGCTATGTTTTGCCTCGGTCAGCAGCCTAGATGTACCATCTTTGGCGTGGTAAGGTTGGGTTGTGTCGAAACTCGACGGTTGGCTTCTGCTCGCTTTAAAAGCGCATGCGCCTCGCCATGGCCGCTTGGGACGCTGCGGCGCGTCACCGCTGGTGGCCGTGTCCAAATGCTGGGCCGACGGCCGGGTGCACCACCGCCGCCGTGTTTTTGCCGTGGCGCCGCTGCCCATCCGCTCGTGTCGGCGGTCGTCGCCGCCGTCGCTGGCCCCTGTTTCGACGCTGGGCAGCTTTAGCCGCCACCATTCTTCCCTCGGCGACGGGACGCCGCACTCGCTGCCGCTTAGCCGCCCTGCGGCCGCCGCTGCTTTCACGCCGGGCGAGCCGTGGTCGCTTTTGCTCGGGCCTTGTAGCGCCGACCGCGCGACGACACCGGAGGTCGCCCCCCTTGCCGTGCCGCCGCCACTCCCTCCTCCCCGACATAGCTACCGGGCCACGCTGCCAGCGCACTTGGCGGCGTAAAACCTCGTCGGGTACACCCCACCGTGCTCCAAATTCCCATGCTACAACTACCCACGCCACCCCTTCGCAGATAAAGCAATGACGAGCCCAATTTGGAGTTCTTGTCGCCGGCGGTGCAGGTAAGGCCGAAAGGCGTTCCTCCAATTGCCATTTACCCACACCATAGAACCCATTTAACCTCGCGCAGACCCGGGGCCGCCCTAAGCCCTCTCGCGGACACGCGCGCACCTTTCCCGAGTCGCAGCCTCGCGGTGCTCGGGCGGGTGACGCTGCCGTGTCAACCACCGCGGCGCCGCCGAAGCCTCTCGTCCGCCATGCGCCTCTTCCTCGGTTCTTTCTCCGACCCAACCGCCACCGCATAGCAGTTCGGGTAAGCTCTTGGTCGATCAATGCTAGATGGTTGAGCGGCTTGTTGCCTGTTCGCCCGAACGGGCCGCCGCCGCCGGACCGCGCGCTTGCGCCTCCGCCGTGATCGGGGTTATGTCGCTACCGTGTCCCAAGCCCCGCTTAGGTTTCTTAGGCGCAAGCGAGTCCTAGGCTTAGGTAGCACCGCCCTCGCGGCCGCCGGTGAGTCCTCCGGTGGCCGGCCGAGCCGCCGCTGGTCGCTCGCGGCAGAAGAGCGTGCTCGGGACCTCCCGACGTAAAGATGAGAAGTAGCAGGTGTTGGTTGCAAAGGCCGTGGTCTTGTGTAATAGTGCCGCATAGGGTTTCCTAGTTAGTTAGAAGCTCAGGGGCTCTTCCGCAAAAAGAGCTGGCTCCTCCCTGGCCGGCCGCTTGCGCGCTTGGGCCGCGCCTCGAAGTTGGGCCGAGCCGGCCGAATGCCCTTTTCCTTTTTCTCGGGCATTTAGAAATGGTTTCTCCTTTTAGTTTCGAAGTTGATGTTTGGAAAATCATATAAAATAGTAGAAAATCCAAAAATGATGAAACCAATTTTGCTAGTTTCCTAAATTCATGATCTATCCGTTAGTGTAATTAGTTGTGCGCTTCTTTTGTAGTTCCGTAAAGTATTTAATTACTTTAGAATGTTTGCCTTTAGTGGATTAATTTAGAAAGTAAATTATCTTGGCATTTGGACGATAGTTCTTGCTCTAGAACTTTATGCAAGAGTTTCAAAGAGGTTATCATGTATCTCTAGTAATTGCTATAGCTCTGTAGTAGCTAGTTTAATAAGGTAGATGATATACCTTAGTTAGTATATATATATTAAAATGATTAGAAAGGTAGCAACCACTTAGGTTTTTCATGAAATAATGCTTTATGAGTATGAAAGCTAGTTAATCATGTTAGTCATTAGAGTTAGCCGGTAGATTAGCTTGTGGTGTTCCTTTTAAGAGTTGTTGCCGCCGCTTGCTTATTGCATCATCATCGCATGCGTGTAGAGAACGAGTCGGTGTTGTACCTCCCGACGACGCCGAGTTCGAGGAGGTGATCAAGAGTACGTGGAGGAGATTCCCGGACCGAGGTGTTCCCCGAGTCCCAGAGTTCCGTGAGTCGTGGCGCATCGACTCACCGACCCGCCGCCCAAGGCAAGCCCCTGCATAACCTATATTTTATGAACTTATGAATATCCATATGTTTGCATTTACGTTACAGAATTGTTATGAAACCCACTTGCATATATATTTATCCTATGAGTCTTACTAGTGTGATAGGTTCGAGTAGTCGCTATGCTTAGGGTGTCCTGTAGCGTGAGTAACCCGCCGTTACTCACAAGTAGGAGTATACTTACATGATAAAATGGTGGAAAAAGGAACATGTGACCGGGCAGGATATGGTATGGTTTTTGGTGGTGTGTAATAAAGTTATGGCCTCGCGCCAACAGGGCTTAATTTGGTTACACGGCTTCCCCTGTCCGCCGCTAAGGACCGATCGTTGCTAAGGGTTGAAGGTTAAGTCACGCATCTCCTTATCCCGAACACATACTTGGGTATGGGCGCTTGGAAGGCTTGCTCTCTCTTGTCTTGGGTTCCGCTTCATCCGAACCGGCCGCTTGGGGGCGGGATGGTGGAGGTCTTGCACCACCACTTACGGCGGGGGTCGTAAGTGCCGGGAGCTTGGAGTCCAAGTTAGGACGGGGACCCTGAGCCCCGGGCAGAG
The DNA here is from genome assembly GCA_015844335.1 of Chrysopogon serrulatus. Taxonomy (NCBI): domain Eukaryota; kingdom Viridiplantae; phylum Streptophyta; class Magnoliopsida; order Poales; family Poaceae; genus Chrysopogon; species Chrysopogon serrulatus. The sequence goes on along the minus strand of JADLZL010004529.1, from coordinate 190,427 downwards.
AAAGCAAGTTATTCTCGCCTGGTCTAGGATGCAAAAAGTAGGAGTGTGTTTTGGGGTACCCAGCTGGGCGCATTGATTCGCGAATCACCGTTCTTGAACGGTAATGACGAGAGCCTTATTCTGGCAGCGTAGTAAGAAATGGAAGATGAAAGATGGATGAAAAGAGATTCTGATTGCTCATCACTTGCTTGATAGTAGTACAGGGGCTTACATAGCTTGGATAGCTAATTCACTAAAATACGGCTAATAATATGGAAATAAGGACTCAGGCTTAGTAATGCTTTTCTGCAAATAAACTAAACCACCCAGCCATAAAGCCTTCTGCATACCCTTGAGAGTCGGATATATATATATATTTCCCATTCGGGTAAGTCTTGCGAGTACATTGTGTACTCGTGGTTTATTTTCCCCTCAAGGTGTGTTCTTCTTGAGGAATAGTTTTGTGTGGAGGATTCATCCGTGGGCAATGCATTTAAATCCTTGTATCGCTTCCGCTAGATGTTTATTTCAATTCCACTCGCTTATTTTCCGCACTCGAACTCGTATTGTAATGAATAAATTTGTGAACCCTTGTTGTATGAAATGGACTAAGTGATGTAAGTTCCGTACTAATGTGCATCCCGGTGAAATTGTGGAATTTCGAGTTCTCCCCGTTGGGTGTGCTCGACGGAATTGACTGAATTAGTGGGCTCACTTAGGTACTTAGTGCTTAATGGAAGGCGAGTACCTCCTGAGCCGTTAATCCAGGCGGTTCCCGCCACGCTCCCGAGCAAGTACCCGGCATCCCTCTCTCCATCTTCAAGCTAACAAGGAGCGAGGAGCAACCTCCGGTGGACGCTATTGCGGCTCGTGATTCCGGCTTGGCGTGGACAGATGCTGAACGCGGCCGGCCGGTCGACTTTGGTGAAGGCTACACTCGGGCGGTCCCTCAGACACATGGCCACGGTCCTCCCGCCGCTCCTCCCTCGGGGCGCAGGGTGCATTGATAAGTCGCGGGGCGAGGCTTCATCCGGGCCGGTGCGCAGAGGCCGCGGGGGTGGACGGTGCAAGGTGGCTGGGAGGTCGTCACTGTGCCAACCACCCCGGGCGGCCCCGGCGTGGCTGACCGAGGCGGGCTCGGTGGCGCCGAGGCTCGTGGGCCTTGGCCGCCTCGCGACGGACCATGGGAGAGCCCGGCAGGGCTACGGACGCCGAGGAAAGGGTCGCCATGGCCTTCTTCAAGCCGCTACCAGTTCGGTTGTTGGCGATGGGCGGTCCACGCTCTTTGGACCGATTCCCCTGCTCCGTGGCAGCCGCATTCGCCTCTTTGCCCCGACGGTTTTCGCGTCGCCCTAAGCCACGCCATGTTTGCACCGTGGCGAGGCTTTGGAGGGGCGGGCCCGGGTTCTCCACATTACGGCTCCTAGGTCTACTCGCCTTTTGGCCGAGTTCATCCTCTTGTCCAACCTCCCGGAGAGCGCACCCGGTGTCGGGCGTCCCCGACACTTTTCTCCTCGGCGCCTTAGCGCGGATGGCCGCTACTCCGCTGCTTCGCATATGGGGCGATGTTCTTGTTGTTCCGCATCACGGGGCTCGAAGTTCTATGGAAGACCTCGGCCCGCCGAGGGTTAAGTTCTTCTTCCGGGCCGGTCATGCACGGGAAATGCCGGACGGCACATAGACGGTGGAGGCATGGCCTCGGCAGGAGGATTGTGTGTGTGTCCTCCTGGTGACCAAGAAGCGTAAAAAACAATGGAGCACCTTATCCCGGGTTGTGTGTTTAGCGGGGAAGTTTGGGACCGGTGTCTAGCTGCCTTCCACCTTCGGGGGCTTGTTCAGTTCATCAGAAAAAACGTCATGGGCTGGTGGTTGCGCCTGTGAGATCCTTGCCGAAGACGGTTCAGAGCTTTCGATGCCTTACTTATGCCGGTGGGTTGGTCGCCTCGAGGGAGCGGAACTCACGCACGTGAGGCGATTCTCGAGGAAGCGGACCTCTCGAGGACTCCCTGACCGCAGCTGGCTTCAAGCGTTGGCCGTGGCCGGTGGCCGAGGCCGAGCGCCTAGGGGTGCTCTTGGTGAAGCCCAACCGTTAAAATGTAGTCTCCGTAGTTGTCTCGTGGGTGGTGTGCGTTGTGTTCGGTAATCTTCGGCTTACCATGGGTTTGTGACCGAAAAACTCTTCTTCTCGCTTAATGAAACACATGCCTCGCATGTTCTCGAAAAAAAAAGTTGTGCACCCTAACTGTGGTTGTATAGTTTTCCCTGATTGAACAAAGACCATGGGCCCATCTAGGTTGAGTTCATGCTTGTTATTCTGACAAGTGGGAACCTATGACTTGAGTGCTGCTCAGTTACATGTCTAAATAATTTATCACAGCCAGTTGTTTTCAGATAATGTCTCACTACTCCTCTCATTTACTTATGTCTAGGCTTATTATCCATTTTTTTTCAATCTGCAGAGCTTTTGATTATGGTCCACAGGGTGAAGTGAGGCTTCCTTTGTAGAAAATGGATCCTCAAAAGTTGAGTCAGATTCGACAGACAGATGCCCTGGGTCATTGATCTTGGAGGCAATTGTGAGCTTGACCATGCCCTATTCTGTTCAGTTATGTCTATCATTCTCTATTTAATTACATATAGAAGTATCAACATAGAAATAGTAGCAGCAAACAAGCACTTACGCCTCTTCTTCATCTGTGCCTTCTCAGCATAGCGTTTCTTGGCGAACCTCTTGCCCTTAGCAACAAACATGAGAAGGAAAACAAAGTTTTTCATCTTTGCTCGACTAAGCAAAGTTTGAGCTTTGGAGATCTTGTCGATGATAAAATGTCACACTTTTCACATATCCAAAATATCGCCAACAACCAGAATTTCCAGCAGCAATAGGCTTAGTCGGTTTCCCCAAACTAGCTAAGCCAGTTCTAGAACTTTGTCAAATTGCATAAGGAATTTCACCGTGTGTTTTTCTCGCCGAGGCCATCAAAAACAATGGATCGCCTAGTTTGATACTAGATGAAGAAAACGCAATTTCGAGAGGGATAAGCTGTTTTTGAAAAAAAAAATCATCGAATTGAAGAATGAGTGCACCATTGTATTTCTCTCGTTAAGCTGATAAAAAAATACACTTCCTCCATCCCAAATTACAAGGAATTTGATTTTTTTTTACCTAAAGTTTGACCACTCATCATATTATTCAAAAATTTGTGCCAGAAAACAGTTTTTTTTTTGTTGTGACTTGCTTTTATAAGTTCTTGAAGAATGACTTAAATTTGTTTATGTTTGTATAAATTTTTGGAATAAAATGAGTGGTCAAATTTTGGGTCAAAAATTCAAATGTGCTATAATACGGAATGGAGAGGAAGTATATATGTCGCTCAATTAGAAGTCCAAATGAATAAATTATTATTTTTGGAAGGTTTTTGCTTTGGGGTCCGAAAAAAACCACATAAGCACGTTTCCAAAACCAGCCAAGCGGTTTTTGTGGTCGTCTTGAATCTAACTCGACGGAAACTAATCGTGGAAAACTTACACATTATCATTTTTTTTTTTATCCAAATTAAACAGAAGCGGCAAGGGCTAGCATTTGGGTCGGCATAGGGCGCAATTGGCCCTGCACTCTTCTCTGGTTAAGTGGCAATACTCTCTGCGCCCATTGTGGGGGCAACAATAGCAAATGCTGAACTTGGGATCAAAGTAATTGCACTGCCCCTTGGGGCAACCAGTGAAGGTGAGCTTTCTGCTTTCATCTAATGAGGTAGTGGAGTTGATAATCGTAGTAGCAATATTAAAACTATTTCTAGCATGCATCAGGTGACCTGCGAATGACATTATTTGCCTTGTATTTCATCAGGAAAACATACAATAAGCAATGGAACCAAATAAACACACACACATAGAATTTTGTATGTACTTACGACACTCGGTAGGCCCAAAAAGCATAGCGAATAAGAGCATGACTATGGCAATGTTGTTCCTCATATTATTAGATGTTTAATTTGATCAAAAGCTAAGCAATATATATACTATCATCGATCAAGCAGCGCTGAAGTAGGGTACCAGCTGTGTACATTATGGAGAGGGATTACTGCCTGCAATACTACACGTTATGGGTTTCCATGCATTCAAGTTTAAATTAAAATTAATTAACTAATTAGAAGTCCCAGCGTGTATTTCCTTGTGTGGCGACCATTTCTAAAGTAAATTGCGGCACGTTATTAATGTTCTTTTGCATGTGAGCTAGTAAATAGGAGCTCGAGGGAGAGGTTAATCGGTGCCAAAAACTCTACTCTACTGGTTTCCCATCCCAAAGGTCCATCGTTACTCAAACCTCTAGCTTACTCTTCACACTCGTAACCAAATATTAATATTTGTTATATATAATTAGTATCGTTGGATGTATCCTTTTATATATTTTTATAATCAACTATTTGAAGATGTAAATATTATACGTATTTTTATAAATTTACAAATTTAAAAGTTCAATCAACACCGTATAGCGATTTTTTTTAGGATGGAGTAGTACGTGTAAAAATCATTTATTGCACGATCAATTGAGAAACAAGCTTTTGCTGCTGATCCCTCTCAAACAGGTACTATGGTACTGTGAGAGCAGCGGCTGCGACTGTTGCAGCGAACAGACAGTTTTTAAGTTTTAACAGCTTAAGGGGCCCACGGCTTAGCTAGAAGCGGCAGACCGGACTTGATATGCACGGCTATCCTGTTCACCTCCGTCATGTCCAACGACGGCGGCGGCGTCCCTTCCCGGTTCCGGCTTCCTTCCCACTGCCGCCGGCCGTCTCCCAGTCAAAATGATACAGCAAGCTCGCCAGCGCCATCTCGGCGCTTGCCTCCGCGAACCCGATCCCGGGGCACATCCTCCTGCCGGCGCCGAACGGCAGCAGCTCGTAGTGCTGCCCCTGAAAGTCGACGGCGCCGCCGCCGCCCAAGAACCTCTCCGGCACGAACTCCTCGGCGCGCTCCCACGTCGCGGGTCCCGGCCGATGGCCCAGGCGTTGACCAGCACGCGCGTGCCCGCCGGGACGTGGTACCCGAGGATCTCGGCGTCCGCCGGCGGCTCCCGGGGCACCAGCAGCGGCACCGGCGCGTGCAGCCGGAGCGTCTCCTTCACCACGGCCTTGAGGTAGTCCAGCTGCCCGACGTGGTCCTCGTTGACGCCGGTTGAGCCGGCCGCCGCCGCGCGGACCTCGTCCTGAGCTCTCCGCATGGCACGCGGGTGGGTGACGAGCTCCGCCATGGCCCATTCCATCGCCGTCGTTGTCGTGTCCGTGCCTGCCGCGAACATGTCCTGCCGATGCCGCCCGTGCATGACGCGATACACGAAAGAGATCAGTCAACTACAGACTACTGCAGATTTTTGAGGAATAAAACTGAATATTTAAGCGAGCAACTATGATTGTTATGACAATATATTGGATTCATGGATCATGGATCGATATTATATTTACCAGGATGATGGCCTTGATTTCGTTGGTCTCTAGTTGCATGCCGTGCTCTTTGTCGTTGATGTGGACGTCCAGCAACACGTCCACGAAGTCCCGGTGCTCGCCGTCACCTCCATCGCCGCGAGGCCGCCGGCGGTGGTCATCAATCACCTTCTCGAGCGACCCGTCGAGCGCCTCGAACGTCCGCCTGATCTTTCCCTCCAGCCCGGTGATGGCGTCCACCCAGCCCAGCAACGGCTGCAGCTCCCCGACCGGCGCCGTCCCGATGAGCTTCTGGAAGTCGGTCAACACCTTCCTCAGCCGGCGGCCAGACTCACCGTCGTCGAACAGCCCGCGCGCGCTCTCGTCGCCGAACGCGGCGCGCGACACGACGGCGTTGGCGTACTCGGTGAGGAGCTCGCTGAGGTCGACGGCCGCGCCGCGGGCGCTGGCCCGGGCAGCGACGCGGGCGACCAGCGCGGCGGTCTCCTGCTCCCGGACGCGGCGGAAGGACCCGACGCGGCGCGCGCTGAGGAGGTGGACGACGCAGACGCGGCGCGCCTGGCGCCAGTACTCGCCGTAGGGCGCGAACGCGACGTCGCGGCCGTAGAGCAGGCGCTCGGCCATGGCGGTCCGGGGTCGGCTCGCGAACGCCAGGTCGCGCGCCCGCATCACCTCGGCGGCGGCGGCCGCGGAGGACACCACCACGGTGGGCACGCGGCCCAGGCGGAGTAGCAGCACCGGGCCGTGTGCGCGCCAGGGACGCCAGCGCGCGGTGCGGCAGCGCGCCCAGGAGGTGCAGATGGCCCAGCAACGGGAGGCCCCGCGGCGACGGCGGCAGCGGCAGATTCCGGCCGTCGTGGCGTGACGGGAGCAACAGCAACCATAGCGGGCTTCTTTTGCCGCCGGCGACGACGACAAGGAGGAGGTACGCGAGCGGCGCGGCAACGAGGACGACCGTGACCAGGAGGGCGACGGGTGTAACTTCTTGTTGGAGAGCCATCGTTTGAGCTACGGCTTCCGGAATGTGCATGCAACCAAGTTACGATGGCAACATTAAAATGTCCCCTACCCCATTTTTCTACATGGAACTTTCTGTTACCGGGCCCACTGCTTATCGACGATTGCCATTCGTTTCAAGTGGACCAAAATTTATACAGATACATATATAATATACTAGATGATGCCATATATAATGTACATGCCATGATGATGTGTTTTGATGTGAATAGCTTGAATGAATACATAATGGCATGTATTAGTTCGATGTGTTAGTGGATGATGATGTGGACACTTTGTATGGCGAGTTAATGGCATGTGCTAGTGGGATGTTCTAATGGTTTCAAAGCATTTCACCCGAGATCTCACTCAACCGAACCCTCTCTCCACCGGGGGAGGATCGACTTTCGGTGGAGCCTCGTTAGAGGGTCATCGTAAATCTTATTGTTTTCAAAGCATTTCACCCGAGGTCTCACTCAACTGAACCCTCTCCCCCCCTAATATACCCGAGGGGCATCCCCCTCTCAGGAGTTTTAGTAGTTTCCTTCATAAAGTCATGCATGTTTCGAAGGACCACATATAATCCATGTGATATGCAGTTTTGCTAGTTTTTGCTTAGAAACGGGTTTTTACTTAGAAACGGTTATCAAAGAAAACACGGTCACTAACCTATACGATCGGCCAGTACAGGAGGCTAATCTCATCCACCCTCACCCCTCACCCCTACTATACCTGAGGGTCATCCCCCCTCCCAAAAGTTCTAGGAGTTTTCCTTCACAAAATCATGCATGTTTCGGAGGAACATATGTAATCTATGTGATATGCAGTTTTTGCTAGATTTTTGCTTAGAAACGGGTTTTTAGGATCGACCAGTACAGGAGACTAATCTCATCCACTCGAACCCTTCACCCCTACTATACCTGAGGGTCATCCCCCTCTTAGAAGCGGGTTTTTGCTTAGAAACGGTTTAAATATTTGCAAAAAAGTTATCGAAATATATCCATGTGGGGTCTTGTTTTGAAGAGTTTATTGCGAGGAATACCATGGTGCAATTAGATTTTAATTACGATACTTAATTTAGGTGCTATGACTTTTTTCTATTTCACAAGAAATAGCTAGTGGGAAGATTAATTAATGAGGTTTAGTGGGTAGACGATGCCACCTAGCGGGCAGATGACATCACTTTTGAGGCATGGACCAATCAGGAAGGAGAGAATTAGCTTTACGAGCATCTCCAACAGTTTGCTAAAAGATGTTTGCTAAATCTTGTGTTTTGGCAAGTTGCTAAAAGATTTGGCAAGTGAAAGAATTTGTCATCTCCAACAGTTTGCCAATTGGGCTTGCCAAATTATGAAAAAAAACAGGCCCACTACTAACTACCAACTACCCGTTCGCCGATCCATCGTACCTCCACGCAAGGGTTCGTTGCCGCGACTTTTCTTGTTGCCGCCGCGAGGGTTACGCGGCCGCCGCCGCCGTCGTCGCGCCTCCGTCAGTAGTACACCGCAGGGCCAGCCACCTCTTCCTCCACGGTGTACAAGTGACCAAGCCGGCCATCTCCACGATCTCCTCCACGATCAGCCCCGTGGTCAAGTCGCCCTCTCCCCCCACGGTGCAGCAGGTGCATATCTCCTTCCCTCCAATCCTCATTAAATTGATCTAGGTTGTTTATTTTTCTCAATACTTGTCCATCGTGAATCATGCCTAGGAAGAGATCCCTTGCCCAAAGACAATTGATGATTCATCATCCGATGATGATTGTTCTATGATATTATCGACAGCTCAAATTCTACTAACTCGCTAGCAAGAAAAAAGGACCACATGGTGGCTCTGTCAAAGGTCATAAAGTTGTTTACCGTGATAGAGAAGGCAGCCATAATAGGATGTATCAAGATTATTTGGCCGAGAATCCAACATACGGTCCCGAATTATTCCAATAGAAGGTTCTTGCCCTTTAATTTCAGATTAAGTTGTTTTATGTGATCAAATATTATTTATGTTGCCAAACTTTATTTTTTTTTTTAGGTATAGGATGTGTAGGGATCTTTTTGTACGCATAATGAACGCCGTTGAAGAGCACGATGAGTATTTTGTCCAGAAAAGGAATGCAGCCAATGTACTTGGCTTGAGTTGCTTCCAAAAAGTCAACACCCGCAATGCGTATGCCGAGTTATGGAATGGCCAGGCGATACGACAGATGAGTACGTTCGCATTGCTGAAAAGTACCGCACTCGATAGCGTGCGTCACTTTGTTCGTGCAGTTGTTGAGGTGTTTGGAGATGAATACCTCGCACACTTCAATGAGGCGGACACAAAGACGCTTGCTTGCAATGGGTGAGAAAAAAAGGTTTTCCAGAATGCTAGGGTCCATTGACTCGTATGCATTGGGCGTGGAAGAATTGTCCATATGACAAACAGGGTCAATATAAGGGCCATATGGATAAGCCCACTATCATTTTGGAGGTCAGTAGCTTCAGAGGACCTTTGGATATGGCATGTTTTCTTTGGAATGCCCGGCTCTCATAATGACATTAATGTTCTTCATAGATCTCCTTTGTTTGACAACCTCGCGGAAGGTAGAGCTCCAAAGATATAATTAAACAAAGGTTCTGCATAGAATTAAATAAAGGTTCTGCCTAGTAGAAACAAATATAACAAATATTCAGCTGATTGAACTAAAATAGAAATTGGTAATACTTCAAATGACATGATCTAAATTTAATTCCCACAACGCCGAACCACAATCTCCTTCTGCATCATCTCAAGCCATTCACGTTGCAGCGGGTTGAGGGAGGTCGTGTCGACGAACATAATTTCTTTCTCCTGCTTCATCAAATCGGCTTCAGCTCGTTTGTCCTCCGCTTGAGCTCTTTTCTCCGCCGCTATAGCTTTTTTCTCCTCAGTTGCTAGGCGCTTCTTCTCTACCTCAAGTGCTTCCTTGTCTAGCTCCATTGCCGCTAGGAACCTCTCCCCTCGCTTCGCCTTTGCTCTTTGTCATTGTCGGCCACCTCCTTCTTTGCCCACATTTTGTCGACGGCCTCCAAGTAAGCTTCGCCACCTCCTCGTCTAAGACCTTCTTTAACCTTCTTTACCACATCAGACCTTTTCCTTCCTCCGGTTTCTGCAGCAGCAGTAGCATCGCCGGCCTCCTTGTCATGGTCATTGTTGGTTGCTTCCTCTTCCCTTGGCCTAGCCGCCTTGGTGGACTTCTTTTTGGTACCTTGTTGTAGCTTGTTTCTCCAAATGAAGAAGTTCAATCCTCTTGGCTTTCCACTTGTCCTCGTCCTGAGTATGTTCCAACAAGGCACAACACTGCACTTCTTCCCCTCCTTGGTTTCTACCCCCGAGAACATCTTGAGGGCACTTGCAATATACACAAGTAGTATGTCAATATATATAGCTGTAAAAAACAATGAAACATAAAGTTAAAAATTGAAGACATAGTACCCTATCTTGTATAGTTGTACCACTTTGATTTCTACGTTCAATTGCTTCATAACACGAACAAAACTTGTTCACTACAGTCTGAATTGTGAGCCATCTATGAAGAAGTGAACTCTCTGTCCTTGGAGTGGTACACTTATTGTGCTTCTCAAAGTGACCACGAACCTTACCCCAAAATGAGGTACGGTTTTGGTTGGCCCCATGGATGGGATCTTTGCTAGCAATCAACCATCCTTCACAAATAAGTTCGTCTTCATCCACACAAAAATTTTTGGACCTCTTCGTTCCCTTGTTACCACTACCTTCCACCTCTGGACTAGCCTGAGTTTCTTGTGGAGTCAGTGGAATGGTGATGTCATCCAAACCAGAAACACGATCATCTTGTCCATTGAAAAGAATCCCCGACAAGAAATCTTCTCCATGTGCATCCATCTCAATTATCCTACAAACATGTACACGATACTATACCATTCAGGATGCTAGCAACATGTGCACGATATACATCAGAAAAAAAAAAGAAATGAACTAGTACTAGCTAGTAGTACTAGCTGATCGTTCTTGCTTCTGATCGTGGAAATATTATACTCTGAAAATAGTAAAAAATGCAGAACGGAACGGTGTCATTCATTGCGATTCTTTTCTTTCCTAGAAACTGATGCTTATAGGAATTTAGCAACATGCATGCATGTTACCGGTGGCAAGGTAAAGGATCTTGGCGCGACGGTGGCCTGATCCCGGACAAGGAGGCGTCGATCCACCATACCTGATCACGGCAGCCGGCGGCGGATGCCTGGAACAGACGGAGCAGGCCCTGATCGCCGGGGATCTTGGCGCGACGGAGCAGGGGCTGGTCTCGGCGAACTGATCTCGGCGCGGTGGCGGACTGATCTCGGCGCGGCGGCGGACTGGGAACGACAGGCACGAAGAAGAGGAGACGATCCCTGAAATATACTGCGCGACGGGGAAGACCGAAGCGGAGACTTCACGACGCTGGTGGGAAGGAAAAAAAAAGGCGAGCATCGCGATGGCAAAGGCCTCCGCGCCGCGAAACCTACTCGCGATCAAATTTTTGGCAAGCCAAGGAGTTTGGCAAGTGGGAATAGCAAACTGTTGGAGATTGTTTTTTTGCCTCTTTTGCCAAATATTTTAGGATGGCAAGTGGAATAGCAAACTGTTGGAGATGGTTATAGATTTAGGATTTTATGTAAGGTTCCTTTTTTTTACTAATAATATGTCAAATTGCTACTGCTTAAACCCGTGTTATATTTGGAAAGGTTCCCGATCAGTGACTCACTTTGTCCGTGTCTAAATTGGATAAATTAAAATGTGTACTAATTATTTTTCAGTTTTATAGTTTATTTAATGTAACCCATAATAGGTTTGTCTTTTCCGATTCTCCAAGTACATGTTATTTTCACTTCAAAAGTTAAAAGATGATAGAGGACATTAGAAAACACTCCACCTATCGGCTTCATTTGCAATTTTTTAGTTTTGTTCTAAATTAAATTTGTCTAAATATTTTGTTTTTATCGAGAGAAATATATTAGCATGTAAAATATAAATAAATCCACCATCAAAAATATATTTAATGGTATATCCAATCAATTTTGTTTGACGATGTTAATATCCGCTTTTACTATAAAGTTGATCTAAACTTGTTAAATTTAGCTTAGAATAAAACTAATACAACTTACAACATGAAACATATGAAGCAATCTATATCTATGTCTAATACTCATGCTAATTAAAGAGACAAAATTTCTCTCCATCCACCTCCTCCAACTACTCGGACAGTGGGGAGTTTTTTTGTAACGTTTTCTATTTTGCAAACTATACTGCACCCTACGTATCTTTGTATATAATCTGGACTCATGATATAACTGATACGATTTAGTACAACTCGCATCCAATAATAATGCATACCAAGTTTAATTCCAATACGTGTTAGGTCACGCCTTACCTATCTCATATGTAAACTTTGGACACAGACCATTTAGAATAACTCGTGTCTACATATGATACATAGTCCGATTCTTGCATCACACTAGTACGTTTGTCGGTACTAAAAAGTTTTATTGTTTTTATAGTTTATTAGGGCATCTAATAATAAATTTAGCTCACAGATATAAAAAGTTACTCCATCTATTTCTAAATAGATGACGTTTTAAACCTTTCAAGAAACAACTGCCGGCAATTTTTATAAATAATAAGTATTTATCGATTAGTATCATAATTAGTGTTATTGAAAAAATCTTTAAATCTAGTTTCTTAATAAATTTATATAGAAATATAAATATTGCGCCGTATTTTCTACCAATCAAGTTAATCTGTACTACTGAACACCTAAAATGTCATCTATTTAGGGACGGAGGGAGTAACAAAAAAAGTAATGTAGTGAAAAATATAGGAGCTAGTTTCTATAACCAGAGTATCTGGTGGAAATTGGAAAGATTTCTTTTCTTTATAGGTCAAAATAAATCTCCCTTGATCTCTTTTATTACTGCTCTGGGATTGAGAATTAATAACCTAACAAGCTCAAGCCTAACTAGCTAGTCTTTTAGCCGAATTGTTTGGATGTCTGAAGAACTAAATTTAGCTAGCTAAAGGATGCATTAAATAGGCCCTTACTTTAATCTTACTAAAATTAGCTAAAATTTAGCTGAGTCTATTAGCTAGAAACATCCTAGTTAAAGTTTAGCTAGTAGCTAATTTTATATTAAAATTTTAGCTAGCTAAACTTTAAACAGAACCTAAGTAATTGTATATGCCGCACGTGGACAATATGTACGTCCTTATCGCGGCAAGAATTCCAGGCTTCCTAGCGCCCTTGGCCCCACACGTGTTGTCCTCCCTTGACAAAAAAAAGAAGCCTTCGACTCGAAGCCTCCGTATCCTCTCCATCTCTCTCTTCCTCCCGACCGGGCACGGCGACGGCTGGGCCCACTGTCGCTCACTCTTCTCCCCCACTTTGAACGCACGCACAGCCGCCGCCGACCTCCGCCGGCCCACCGCTCCCGACCTCCCTGCCGCCGGCCCACCGCGCCCCGCGCCCACGTCCCCGCCGCCGCCTCGCCCCACCTGCACGCCGTGCCCGTGCCCACGTTCCAGCCACTGCTGGCACGCTGCAGCCGTCGCACCCCGTCCGGCCGGCCAGGAAGGCCGCCGCCGCAGCAGCTCCGTGCCTCGACGCGCTCCGGTGCAGGCAGCAGCTCGGAGGCCAAGGCGCGCGACTCGCAGGCCACGGCGCTCGGCATCCCCTAGAAGAAGAAGCGCAGTACTCACAGGCCAAGGCGCACGGCCAAGTTGCCTTGACGCGCTCCGGTGCAGGCAGTCGCGGAGCCTTCGACGACGAGGTCGTCCGCTCCTGGAGCGGGTGCAGTAGGCTGTTGCTGCGTCCACTGCTCCAGGTAATGGCCTTCCTGCTAGCTTACTAATATAAATAGAGAGAATGCAGACATGTTTGCTGTGCCCGAGGACCAAGGAGCTGCTTCCTGCTGTGCTTGGTGGGAAAGAAGAGGAAAGCAAAGCAACGAGTCTTGGATGCTATGCTGTGGTTGCATGGAAAGGAAGGTATACAACTGCGACAACCCAGTAGACCTTTAAGGTCTCAGATTAAAATTCCAATACAGGATCATAGAATGAGTCGATTCTTCTGTTTGCCTGCCTTTGAGATGCTTAACAATAGGCCTTCTATGCAGGATGGAGGATAGAACAGTACCCATGGTGCACACATCTTTTTTTCCTTTGCTTTCTGCCCGGACAAATTTGACCTCTCTTTTTTCCGCTCTGTAAATTCTTTTTTGTTACCCATACTTTTATGCATTTTGCTGCTATATGCAGCTCTGTAGGACTACAAATTTCAGTCACTTCAACATTCCTTATTTATTTGGGGTCGTTTTTTGTCATATCATTATTTGCTTAGGCCTTTAGAATTGTATGTAGCCGGTCCAAAATATACTCTACAGTCCCCGAAAGCTTTGTTTGTTTGCTACCACTCATTTCTATATGTACTAACTGATTTAGTCTTCTTACATTTTCATTGTGATCTTCAAGATATTAAAGCATGTAGCCAAATAGACAATAGATTGTTGTTGGTGGTGATGCTGAATCTATTCAAACTGGAACCTATTTAGTTCAATTTATTTAGTTCCTGCACATTTTGTTTACTATCATATTAATTTCATTCCTACAGTTTCATTTTCATTGGTCTCTTTTTGGCATGATGGACCGGACTTAAGCTTTATTAGGAATTCCCCATAGTCTTCTATTTTGCCTCTGTGTGATACTTAGTTAGTGCTGAACATGCGAATTGAATGTTGTGCTATGAACATAGTGCTGACAATAATCCTTTTATGTCTGTAGCTGACTGCTCTTGCTACATATGGTTGCTGTAGGTATAGATAAATCTATTTTGATCTAATCTTCACTATGAAATCCAAGAGTTAGTCTCACAAAGATGACCTGTCAGCGATGACCTGCTGTGCCACCTAGAAAAAGGAAAATGTATCAATCAGACTAATCTGCAGATACCTGGAAGAACTCATCTTCCTGAAGACCCTCAACACAGATGTTTCCAGGTAATTCAGACTGCACATGTTTTTGTGAACTCATCTAGAATATATCAACATGCTGGTTAACAGTTCATATGTCATCAATGCTCCAGTACTACTGTCAATAAACCAATCAAAATTTTGGAGGACTATTCAGATATAGTGTCCAAGAAAAAATATGAGTCACTAAGTAGATCTGCCTGTTTTGCTTTTCAATTATCCATATCAAGTCAAATGCACGTGGGCTCATTCTTATCCATATCAGGTCAAAGGGCATGCCAATTGTAAGATGCAGATTATACTCAGTGATGCCGAGCCTGGTGAGCATCAAATGGTGTAAATGTGTGTTGCACATAGAGGGAAATTTGGTAGACACAGGCTAGACTAAAAATCTTTGTGTAGGAAGTGAATCACATCATCTACAGGTAATTAATATGGCCACTAACCGTACATGGGCATTGGAAACTTGAAAATGCTTAGTGTAGTACACTGATCCCTCTAATAGGGGCTCGAATATGGTAATCTAGCATTCTGGAATCTGAAACTCCTATTTTAGATGTGATAGGCTAGGTCAAACTAAAGGAAAACACATAATTTTAGAGGGGTTTACAAACATCTTTACCTCCTCATAGAGAAGGATCATGTCATATCTAAAACTGAAGAAGGGAACATGGATGTACCTGTTCAGAAATAGCAAGTCCATGAAGATAGCTCTTTCGGCGCAGGGATGCAGGGCATCAACAATAGTAATAATAATCAAAAGCGGCATTGAGCTTATTTCACAGTATTTCTGTGTGAAAAGTTGTAAATAATACAATATAGGCCTACAAAGGCTACAGGCCACCAACTGTAAAATCATCGGGTCAGCAGTCTGTACTTTACCTCTGTCAGTTGAGCCTTAGTCCTTCTACATTTACCAATTAGTTTCAAGATCGGGCAAACAATGGAACGCCTCTGACCTGCCAAAGGTATCACTATTCCCTCATACAAATAGTTTTTTGCTTGACTTTATTTTTCTCTCTGAATTTTTTGTAAGACCTGCTCGACACTAGATGTAAATCAATTGTACACTATGCTATGGTCCATGAACTGATTTCTATCTTTCTTGGCTACAATTTGGCATGAATTAATTTTGCCATGCAGAATAGGTTATAAAATTATCAGACTTTGGGACCCTACACCTCTAACTAGGTTACAAGGATGCAGAGTTTGCATATTTTGACATCATTTATAATTACGCAGTACAGATTTCATTCAGAGTTTGATTGTAATGTTATGAGGCTAAGGTTAGCATATAATGTATTCATGGATGTTTGCACTTTTTGCTGATTTAAGTACTAATTTAATTGTGTTAGATGGGCAGAAAGTAGAATGAAATTGAAAGCAAGTTTCACGGGAACAATATTCTTGCTTCTGTCATTTATAAGATATTGTTTCTCTGGGCAACATCAACTCCCATCTCAAATTTACACAATAAGCAGAGATAGTTGGTCTCATCCTTTGGGTGATAATATGATTTTTTGTTCTTTGCTGAAAATGCCATATGACCTTTACAGGAGAAAGAACTAAACTACTGCCAAGATCAATCCTATAATTCTATAGTTCTTATAAGATATTTTTTGTTTGGGCAATATGAACTCCCATCTAAAATATACATAATAGGAAGATAATTCATCTCTTCTATTAGGCGATAAAAAAATGATTTATTCTTCTTTCCTAAAAAATGTCATGTAACAGTTTGATCAACCATAGATATTGAGATTATCTCTGTTGTCAACCCATCGATGTTGAAATTATTTCTAATGAGCTTGAGTTGTTCTTCTCAAATTATGGTTGGCTAAGAACATTTAATCATCTTAAAAGCCTGTTCTCAGATGTATTTAAATATGCAATTGAAGAAAGAGATTGTGGAGATAATCCAAGAACACAAAGGTGACACCTGTGGTTCGATTCTTGCTGCACTAATTTGGAGGCTGAGGGGCCACCAGCAGGTGTTTTTCTTCAATCCACACAATGTTATGGCAACCAGTTATATTTATGTAACTATTTAGGAATTGTACTATGTGACAAGAAAATAATCCACTTGGCATTGACACAAGAGCCTCTCTTGCCAAGATGTTTACAAACTGTTTTCTTTTTTCCTGCAAAAGCCTGTTCATCTATTCGGTAGTATTGACAAACATTTATATTTACCTAATGTAGATTTCAATTCTCTAAAACCGCACCTCACTCAATTGTACACGTGTTAATATTGTGCCCGTGACACATGCTGTAGAGCAGCACTTCATAAAACCGGCATTGCATTGCATATATAAAACATGGACCGGACACAGCCGCGTAGGGAGAAAAAAAAGGAAGGGAACACACTAGGGCCACGCAAAGTCTATGCCATCGTCTCAAATACTAAAAAGCATCAACCATATCCAATACCAAACAATACTGGGCCCAAATACATATACACATTTTGACCCATTAACAATACATGGACCTAAAAAAATCTGACACGACCTGCTCGACACAGGCATCATCAGAATGCATAGCACAGGCGCGGTGACAAATCGCGCGCGCGGCGAAGCGCGCGGACCCTCCTAGTATCTGAAGATACAAAACTCAACTTGTACAACGACTACGTAGGAACTTGGGCGCGTCGCAAACGAACTTGCCATCTGAATCTGATCTGAGAAAGTACGTAGTACGATACGAGTCCGTGTGGTGGTGGTGCATTGCATTGGTGACACTGAAATGCGTGGCGTGGAATCTCCATCCGTCTTTTTATTTCCTCATCACAATTTACAAGGCCATTTTTTCACACCTATCACGTTCATTCACGTACGTGCAGACCGGGACGGCTCTGCTGGACCGATGCTGCAGAGAAGACGACGCACCAAATTGCGTTGCGTTCAACGTACTGACACGTACGTGGTACACGTGGTGCACCAGAAGAGCACTTCTGTCGACGTGGTACACCACTAACTTTGATCTTGAATTTCATTGATTTAATTGCTGAATAAAAATTGAACAAATCTAATCAGATCCAACAATGTCGTTCTAGGGGCTTACTTGGTAAGAATTTAAAATTTGCTTAGCCAAAACTAGGACATGTTAAATTATGGTTGTTAAAATCTTGGCAAGAATTTTAGCATAGCACTTGGTTGGTTGTCAAAATAAAGACTTGCCAGATTTCTCTTTTTGTATATAGTTTAAAAGTATTCTAGAGACTTGCTAAAAGTTAGCATAAAAATAAATGGCATCAATTCTTTGACAATGATCAATTGATTATCATAAATTTAAGGTTTTGGTTTGTCAAAAATTGAATGCAAACCAAGCAAGCCCCAAATATGGCTAATTGAAGCATCCCAGTGACACGGGCAGAAAGATAATCATTTTTTTGAATAGGATCTGACACTTCTGAGGCATGACAGGCAAATATCTCGAGGACGGTTCAACGAAGGCGTGTAAGGTTGGCAATGAAAAACATCATGTCGCGAAAGAAAATACTGCAAATTTGTACTATTATTACTCAACTTTTATAGCAGGCTATATAATAGGGAAGAAATTTGTCGTACACAGCAAGAGTACAGAATGCTTGTTATGCCCATGGACCATGATGCAGACAACATACTAAGGGGATTAACCATGAGGCCGGGCAAAAAAAGCATCTTGATCAGGAAAAACAAAATCTCGCTAAGGCTCTACTACACTAGCAAAACAGCATTGATACAGCCATCATTCTCCGGGTTGTTTGTTACTTGAGCATATTTCCCTGCAACACAATGAATTTGCTTTATTAACAATGACTCAAGGTAGGTTGGGCACATGGAGATGGAGCACAGAGTTGGCAGATTTTTTTCTCACCCCAAACAACTTTTCCGGCGGGAGTTACCAGACCAAGCTCACTGACATTGACCTGAAAGAAGACCACTGTAAGCAGCAGTTTTGGAGAGAGGTGGATACAAAGAGAATCTCAGTGAACCATAACGAGCACCTAATATAGTCGCTAGTCAGCTACAGAGTATTGACTACAATAACTAGTAAAGATGCTTGGCATACCTCAATGATTGTTCCCTTTGTCATAACACCAAGAGAAGTGTACATTGGACCATTCGGGTTTTTCTTCACAGAAATTATGTCAAGGTTGAAAGTGCACTTCAGTTCTGGGTGAGTCACGTGAGCTTTTGTGAAACGCAGACCAGTTGGCCGAATGAACCGTTCATACTTTGGTGGTTTCCTTGTAAATCCAGCTCCAACAAACGTGGCTTTAGTAACCATTCTCTTCCACTGCTTGGCTGCATAAGGAAAAGAACATCAACTAAAATTATTCAGACCAAAGGAAAATCTTCCACTATCTTATGAAAACGTTTATGCACTCTTAACCGATGCTCAGATCAGTTGTCGACTTCTCATGTAGCACATCACAGTTCCACAAAGCATATGCAGATAAGTAGCATGCCATATAAAGCCTTTAAACGGTAACCAGATTCCACATCATCACTTACTTTTTCGCTTGCCAGTTCGTAGAACCTTGAACATTTCTTCTTCAGCTACAGGTCTGACCTGAACGGGCAAAAATTGTGTCAGTAGAACATGACTCACTGAAGCAACCAGAAATGGACTTGTTGTGTTGAGAGTCACCTTTGGCAGAGGAACATCCCATTTGCCAGCCTTTTCCTTTCTCTTTTGCTTGATTGTGTTGCTGAGAACCTACATTTCACCCAGACCTCAGTCATCGATGCCATAGAATGTTGATGTATCACAATTAGCTGGAGAGAAGCCAAGAACACCAATTCACCTTGGCACGCTGTGTCTGATCACGATCCAGCAGATACGGAGGAAGAGCACCCTCTTGGACATCATCATCAACCTTCTGTCGTGAAGTTGATTCATCATGCATTTTCAGGCTGCAAAAGAGCCATTTCAAGCAGAGCACCACATAAATACAATTGCAGCCAGAAAGTAAGACTTGAAACTGGGATGTCCGCAATTTTTCAAGCTCACAACCCCTACTCAGGGTATTATACACCAGCTGACTTGATAAACAAATCTATTAACTAACATCACCTACTCGAAATATCCATGCATCAACTTAAGTTACTCATATCTACTCTTGATGGTGTATAAAAGCATCCATTTGGATATGAAATTCCTTAATGTGCTGGCAGATATTTCAGCAGCTTCTAGAGAAAAATCAAGCACATCATTTTTGTATCCAACATATGTCATTCAACAAGAACAGTATCCAGTTGTCAAAGGTATCTAACCAAGCCAAAAAAATCAACACCATTTAACTTTAGAAATGACTGACCTTCACTGGTTCCTCATGGTGAGCCTATATTATAGCAGCTTTATTTTCCATTGATCCCATGGTAACCTTTGTGATATATCTTAAAGGAGTTATAGTTTCAAGTCAAAGCCTACTGTTTGGTCTTGAACATATTAGGTGATAGACAACCATTGAAATTTTGTGATACATTTTAATTTCACTGAAACAAATAAAATGGGTATACCTAGTGTTGAAAGCTCCCACACACGAGATGGGGTCTAGGAAGTGAATTTCTATGAAGCCTTACCCTTAATTGTTTGGCAATGATACATTGCACTAAATTAGAATCATAATTATAAGGTGAAGTCTACTGTAACAGATAAGAAGATAGTGAGCAGTTATGTTTAGACTATGGAGGAACAGAGAAGGAGATGGTCAGCAGTCTATCATTTGCAGCCCCTGGAATCTGTACATGTACATAGTATGGTCCAAGGTCAAGTAGGTACCACCATTTGTACAGGATAACTTATATTTACTATATAATTGTCTCGAACTCTATTTTGTGCAAATGATACGTCTGGTTTGGTGCTGCATTGATTGATATTTGACACTTAAGTTGTGTATACTTCACTGTGGTTGTACAGTTTTCCTGATTGGACAAGACCATGGGCATGTCTAGGTTGAGTTCATGCTTGTTAGTCTGACAAGCGGGCACCTATGACTGAACATTGCTCAGTTACATGTCTAAATAATTTACCACCACCATTTGTTTTCAGATAATCTCTCATTGTTGACATTCCTCTCATTTACTTATGTCTAGGCTTATTATCCATTTCTTGCAGAGCCCTTGATTATGGTTCACAGGGTGAAGTGAGGCTTCCTTTTGCAGAAAAATGGATCCTCAAAAGTTGGAGTCAAATTTGACAAACAGATCCCCGGGGGGTCATGATCTGGATGCAATTGTGAGCTTGACCATGGCCTATTCTGTCAGGTACGTGTCTCATTTTCTATTGTACTGTATTACATAAGTATCAACACACATAAATAGGAGCAGCAAACAAGCACTTACGTCTTCTTCATCTGTGCCTTCTCAGCATAGCGTTTCTTGGCGAACCTCTTGCCCTTAGCACCAAGCAGCTACAACAGGCACAAGGAACGCACGCAATCATCAGCAAACAGAGGCACAAGGACAGCAAAACCAAAAGGGGGTAAACTTATCAGATCAGACCGGCGCACCTTCCGGGCATCCTGCGAGCGCCTGTGCACCTCGCGCGCCTCGCGTTTGCGCTTGCGCTCCTCGTAGTCCAGGCGCCGTCCATGGCGCTTCTGGTGCAGCTCGATGTGGTCTCCCTGCGGCTGCAACCAAACTCGTGCGCGGGGAGAAAAAATCAGCACAAAATTTGTAGAAAATAAACAAATTCGCTAGAAAATAATGAGTAAATGGAATAGCGCGGAAGACTGAGACAGATCGTGAGCTAGCTAGGAGCAAGGAGAGGTCTCAGTCCCTCAGATTCCCTGAGGCAGCGCGGAGAAGCGTCGGGGAGCTTACCATGGCGGCGGGGCGGTCGGGTTTTGGGTGCGGGGAGGAGGAAACGGAAACGAAGAGAGCAACCGTAGCCGGCTTATAGGTAGGCTTTGTGCCCTATTGGCGGGCCTGAACGTTTGTGCCTGCATCACGTGGCCCATATATAGAGAAGCGCGTGGTTTTGCATGCCTCGTTCCCGTGGGCTCGTGGGCTCGTGGCCCATGATGCCATCAGAATCAGATGAGACGAAGCAAAGCAATGGCATGCCCGCCGGGGTGCTGCCGCGGTTCCCTCTCGCATTCCGTTTTCCGTTAACGTGGACCCCACCCATTTCCCGTGCGACCGTGCAAGCGCCCAGCGGCGGAGCACGCCGGCCCGGCCCGTCGGCTGCCCGGCCCGTCGGCTGCCCAGCCGTCGACACCGCTACCAACTTGCTCGTCAAGCCCAGCTCATGCCCCGGCCTATAAAACCCCCTTCCTCCTTCCTGGAGCAGGCACGCACGGCACACGGATCAATTCAAATCCAACCCCCAAAACCAACCGCCTCGCCACCCCCTCCATCCACCCCCATCCCCCGAGCACCGCAGTGCAGCCGCATCGCCTCGCCCCAGCCATGTCGGCGTCGGATGCGGCGGCGGAGTCGTCGTCGCGTGCCCGCCTCCAGGACCAGGACGCGGAGCCGGAGCCGCCGCAGCGCCGCTGGGTGGCCCTCGTCTCCAGACCCGTCATCCTCGCCGCCGGGGACGAGCGTGCCCGCGCGATGGCCCGCGGCTCGGACATCGAGCTCGACCTCCACGACCCACCAGAGCCCTCCTACCTGGTGCTGCACCCCCGCATCGTCGCCCTCGACCCCGGCTACTTCGCCCAGCAGCCGTCCGTCTACATCCACGCCGCCGACCGCTCGGGCCGCCTCCTCCTCCGCGTCACCAACCCCGGCAGCAACGACCCCGCCGAGGACCAAGTCATGTACCTCTGCAACGCGCACTCCCGCAGGGCCACCACCCCTGCCCGCGGTCCCCTACTCCCATCTCCGCATCGAGGCGCGGCCACGCCGCAGCGTCGGCCTCATCGCCAACCCCGACCGCGGCGGCCACTACCTGGTCGCGCAGCTCTACCCGCGCGACTCCATCCTCCACGGCGACATGCTGCTCTGCTACTCCACCGCGACGTTCCAGTGGTTCATGAAGCCGCTGCTCTCCTCCGCCACGGCGCGCATGCGCAACCCGTGCGCCGAGACCGGGGTGGTCGCGCACGCCGGCCGCCTCTACTGGCTCGCGCTCGCCTACGGCGTCTTCGTCTGCGACCCCTTCGCCGCCACCTCGCACCTGCGCTTCGTGCCGCTGCCCGCCGACTGCGAGATGCGGGAGGAGCAGTTCCACCGCGTGTACGTCGCCCAGCGCCGCCTCTTCGCGCCCAGCGAGGGCCACCTCCGCTTCGTCGAGATCCGGGGCCTCTCCTACGAGGTGTACGTGCCACCCGACGTCGCATTGAATTGCTTCTTGCTCCAGACTGCATTGAATTGCTTCTTGCTCAATTGTTGGATAGGATTGCTGATTGCATGCATGTTGTTCTCTCCAGTTTTTGGAAACCTGACAATTGGCAATTTGACATGCATGATCGCTGTCTGACCACCATTGATAAACATAAATATGTTCAGTATACATATACATTCCTAGATCGTTGTTTGAAACTTTGAACACTGCAATACAATTACAAATCCGAAGCCAAATAAGATATACTAGCGGTTCCGAGATATCATCACTCTACTGATATGTGCCAGCACTGGGGATGTAACTGTACTGCAATACATCCTGCATGCATGGTTGAAATGTGGAATAGAATTAGTCTGATTGTCCGAAGATGACAGGCACAGCAGCATATGCATATTCCAATCATTCATGCAAACAGCTAGCAAATGCACAGAATGGATGGAATTCTTCTCTGAACGAAGTTGCATGCATTGCTGTTTGGCTTTGGCATCGATCGATGTTGCGGCCCACATTCAGTTCATGCACGTCTCTGATTTTACTACAGTAGCAAGCATTTATTAATTTGAATATATCTGGATGGCTAATAGCTGCTTGCTGACCCTGATCAATCGCTTCTCTTTTGCATGCAGATCCTGACATGGAGAAGAAGGAGAGGGGGAGGAGTGGGAACGCAGGGTGATCCAGTACGTAGAGTCTTGGCTAGAGAGGATGGAGCTGACAGGCGAGACGGACGAGGGACAGTCGTCGTCTTCGGGATGAGACGATGATCATCTTCTCTGAATATAATGCATCTCCTCTCGCCGGCGGACGGCTTCCATTTGTTTCCCCCTGGTGATTAGTAGTGTTCTTGCCTGCAGCTTTCTATCAGAGGACATCTCGTTCTGAGTAGATTAATAGTCTTCTTGAAAACTTAAGGAACCATGGTCTCATACCAGAATAGATCCCCGTTACGAACAAGCAAGCTTGGGTAGGCGGCCTCATGTTCTAGTAAGTACTCTGCAATATCCGTCCTGTGGTTCTGTTTCTGTCCCAGAGAAGAGAAACATGTGCTCTGCTCTCTCTGTGATGTCCCTCTGTTCGCAAGTCGATCTGCATTCGCTAATGCAAATGGAATTCAGTTTTGGTTCCTCTTGTCCTGTCATGTTCAGTCTGTTCTGTTCGCATGCTTTTCCTCTACATTTCCCAACTTGCGAAAATGCTATGGTTACATTCACTTACTGTTCTGAACTTCTGACAGTATTACAGTAGTTGTGCTAGTTCAAAGACGAAAGTGTTTGCTTGGTTACTTTTACTACACAGAACACACATCGTGCTCTCGACGCACAATTGACAACAATACTGTCAAGTACTGATGCATTTGTCTAAAGCACGAAGTCCGTTCCATTGCGTGGCGACGAGGACCAACGGCTTCTTGAGCCGAACAGAGAGCCCGTACACCTCGCTCACGTCCACGGGCGGCGTCCCCACACCGCCGCCGTGCGGCGTTGGCGCGGCCCAGTCGAAGTGATACAGCAAGCTGGCGAGCGCGAGCTCGACGGTCGGCGCGGCGAACCCGGCGCCGGGGCACCCCTCCTCCCGGCGCCGAACGGCACGGACCTGAAGTCCTGCTGCCCCGCCCCCACCTTGCTGTGCTCCAGCGGTGGCGCTCCGTCGCCGCCGAGGAACCGCTGCGGCACGAACTCCTCCGCGCGCTCCCACGACGCGGGGTCCCGGCCGATGGCCCACGCGTTGATCACCACCCGCGTGCGCGCCCGGCACGCGGTGCCCCAGCAGCTCCGTGTCCTGCGTCGTCTCGCGCGGGATCAGGAGCGGCGCCGGCGCGTGAAGCCGCATCGTCTCGTTGATCACCGCCCTCAGGTACGGCATCCCGTCCAGGTGATCCTCGGTCACGCCGTCGTTGCCGGCGACGGCGCCGCGGATCTCGGCCTGGAGCCTCCGCATCTCGCCCGGGTGGTTCATGAGCTCCGCCATGGCCCATCCCAGCACCGTCGACGAAGTGTCAGTCCCCGCAGCAAACACGTCCTGCTCAAACGACGATCGACGGCACAAATGAATATTATTTCCTTTTTTAGAAAAAAAACTCAAGAGATTATTACCATTGCAACGTAATCATGACGATTGCACAAATGGATATTTACCATGATGATTGCCTTGATGTTGTCCGTCTCTAGCCGGAGCCCGACGTCGTTGTCCATCTCGTTCACATCCAGCAACATGACGATTCCATCCCCGGTGATCGTTGTCGTCGACAGCGATGCCGTCACCAGCCGGCTCTCGGCCACCGCCTCCGGAGCCAGGGATCCGTCTACGGCGGTGGTCCGCGATGACCCGCTCCAGCAAGCCGTCGAGCGCCTCGAACGTGCGCCTCGTCTTGGCCTCCAGTCCGGTGAGCGTGTCGACCCAGCCGAGCCACGGCGCGACCTCGCGCATGGGCGAGGCCAGGAGCAGTTCCTCGAAGTCGTCGAACACGCGCCGTAGCTTCTCGCCGCCGTCGTCGCCGGGGAGTCCGTAGTCCGCGTCCCCGAACGCCGCGCGCGAGATGATGGACTTGGAGTAGCAGATGAGGGCGTCGCTGAGGTTGACCACGGCGCCCGCTCCATCATCGCCGGCGGCGGCGCGGACGCGGACGCGGGCGACCAGCGCGGCGACCTCCTGCTCCCCCGGGCGCGGCGGAACGAGGCGGTGCGGCGCGGGCTGAGGAGGTGCACGGCGCACACGCGCCGCGCCTGGCGCCAGTACTCGCCGTAGGGCGCGAAGCCGACGTCGCAGCCGTACAGGAGGCGCTCCGCCATCAGCAGCCTGGGTTTCGACAAGATATTTTGCAAGGTTGTGTATCATCATATCATCTACATGTGTGAATTTTTTGGTGAATTTAGATGACTTTTTTATCATGGTTTGTATGGGTTTTCACGGAAAGTTAGTTTGCACTAGATACGTTCCCTCACTTTTATAGACCCATCGCAAGAGTTTTTAAGTCAACAAACACTCATAGCACCACCACAGCTCAAATTGTGGCTAGCCGTCCGAGCTCGTATCTATCACGGATTCGGCTCAGCATGAGCGCCATTTTTAATAATCTCGCAACGTATTCACATAATATATATCCAGTTACCCACCCTAAACAAGTCAATTTCCCTTTCCCATTAAGGTGCTGTTTGGTTCAGATCTCTCTGCCCATAATTAGTTCACGGCTATCCGTTGCCGGTAATGAGTCCACATGTATTTTTCTCTTAGATTTCGTTCGTCGATGTTTGGTTAAATATAGCCGTAATCAATGGTGGCGTCAACCGATACAGGCCAATGCAATTCCATTACCAGTCTCCACCGGGCGCTAACTGATACCGCCGCTCCCTGCATGCCCGTAGGCAAAATATGCAACAAATAGGCATCCAAATAAATTGCACTTTCAGTTGCATGCTAACAGATCAAGCCATTTACTCGTTGCATTACCGTTGCCATTCCCGTTTAAGTAATAAGTTGGATTAAACATACTTAAATCCAACAAAGACAGCTAATTTATTATTATTAGCACAAACACTACACAAAAAAATTGTACATTCCGCGTATTCTCTAATTATATTATAAAAAAATTAGACAGTAGAACAAATTAACGGCCGCATTAGAGGTTGAGCAACAAAACAACACATGCATCTAAGCTAACAACCGAAAGCCACCAGTGAGTATATTGAGATAAACGCAGCACCACACATCAATTTGGCTAGCAGCGGGATTCTATTGGGGTTTTATGCTACTCATTGTAGTGCTACGTTAACAAAAGTGATGCGGTGGCACAAAAATTAAGCAGGAAATGAGATGTGCTCATCCCAGTTAACAAAAGTGATGCGGTGACACAAAAATTAAGCAGGAAAGGAGATGTGTTCATCCTATAAAACTAGATGATATTTGTCACTTGTCCAATCAAGACGGTGACAAGAGTATAGAGTTGTTGGGCCAAAAACGGACGTTAGAAAGGATCTGGCCGAGATTAGTGGGCTCCATGGCCCGTTCCAGGAGGAGGGACAGCGTGGGGCACCAGGGGGCGGCGACGGCTACCCTAGCCGCCGTCGCCTAGCGAGGGCAAGGGGGCGCGGGCCCCATCGCAGCCGCCTCCGCCGTAGCCGTGACCTTCGCCGCAAGTTACTTATTATTATTATTAATTAATTTAGGCGCTTAAGATTAGAAAACTAGAAAATCCAGGTTTAATACAGACTTCCTCGTTAAAAGTCCACTTGGGATTATAAATATTAGACCATTGTAATTGGATTGAATCAAGAAAGAAATTGGACGAAAGCTTTACCCCAGCCTCTCGGCTCTTGGGCTCTCTCTCCCCCCCTCTCCCTATGCGCCGCCTTGCCACCGCCACCCCTCCACCTCCAATCTACTACACCCAATCCACCTTCCCCGCCGCGAGTCTGGGAGGATTCATAGATTAGATCTAATAGCTTCCACCATCGACGATGAACTGCGTGAGCTGCATGAACAACTCCGTCAATTGACTGACATCCACAACCGTGCCGTGGAGAAGGAGTGCACTATGGAAAAGGAGCGTGCCCTCACCGACGAGATGAATCTGCGCGACCTCCAACCGCCTCCATGCCATGTAGTGAGAGTTCATCGTCATGGGCGCCCCCACCATTGACGCCCCTACTATGGTCGCCAACGTACCCGCGAGCGTCAACCGCCTCACCAACGCCAAGATCATAGATGAGATGCCCGTGGAACCCATCCGCGAGAAGGAGGAGCTCCTGCCGGTCGAGATCGAGGACACTATTGACATCTTAGAGGTTAGTCTGAACGAATCTGCTAAATCCTTGGCTCGCGTTTATGAGCAATGCCCCTTCGCCTTGCTGCTCTATTCCGATGACACCGGTGACATCGCCCACAAGTATGGAGAACACCGCCAACATCAACACCGGGAGTCGTGCCATGGAGTTAGGGCGTGCCCCCACGGGCACCCCTACCATCATCGCTCCAGCGATCATCATCGATGTTCCGGTACCGATCGTCAGCGACATCGACGCCGTTGATGACAATCTTGCTGCGGGGAACAAGTTAAGATCGTCGCCGACAAATTCTTCGTCAACACCATGATGGAGGAACCTGCCGACATCAACAAGCGACACCGCCGTCACCTCGATGGACGCTATGAAGGAGCGTGCCCTCACGGGCATGGTTGACTTCAGCACCAAGGCAACGGTCGTCAGCAGCAATTTACCACTGACAATAGATCTAATTGAACTGGAGGACATCGGAGATGCCATCGCCGCTGCTTTCAAAGAACTAGATGTTCATAGATGCTGATCTAGTCACCAAATTTGACACCCAGATCACTTCCAAAATTATTAATATAGTTGAATCTCTGGAATATTCCGATGGAAATCATGTGTCCAGTAGGAGCAATGTCATCACCAAGATCCAATCCAAATTAGATCAAGAGAACACCATCAACGACACGGTTCAGCGTGGACGCTACCGACAATTTGAGCACTTAGATAAAGGTACCAATCACCACCCCAATATAAATCTGGTATAGAAGGATGCATTGGATAAATTGTTCGCAATCAAACAAGGAGCTGTCATCAATAACAACATGGCGATACCGTTGATAGCCGCGACCATGGACGCCGGGGTGAGACTACCCAACTCTAGGCATTGCTTGCAAAAGTACCACTGGCACCACTCAATTGGCTACCAACTCATCAAATCAAGATTAGCAAAGTGAGACTGGCCTAAATTACTTTACTCATCACCGGGATACTGGTTACACTGCATCATCCATAGAAAGAGGGGACAACTCAACCGGGCAGAAAGAGGGGACAACTCAACCGGCAAGGATGACAAATCTTGACAACGGTATGTGATATCTGATTTACTAAATAATTCCCAATTGCTGGACATGCCTCTGATGGAGATCAAACTAGCAACCGACAACGGGCACTCTCTTGATTTCCTTTTAAAAAAACACTAAACTCAATGTAATTCTGTATTCAGAACTCATAGTTTCATCCCCATATCTATAACTCCTATAAGCCTAAACTCTTCAAGCTAATTCTTTTGCCTTTAATTGGTCCAATCCTAAAAAAGTGATGTCATATGACGTCATCAAATCAAGCTTACGTCCACTAAGCCTCATTTATCTCCCACTAGCTATTCCTTTTGAAGTAGAAAAAAGTCTTAGAGCCTAAATTAATTATCGTAATTAAAATCCAATTACACTATGATGTTTGTCGCAATAAACTCTTCAAAACAAGATCCCATATAGATATATTTTATTTTTTATAAACATTGCATCTATATATATATATATATCTTTTAATCCTTAGTCTAATTTTTTATATTTCTACTTCAGACGCGCTGGAGCATTCTTACTAGTTTTTTTCAATGGCCGGCCTCATGTGGCTCACATCCTTGCTAAGCACTGCCATGTTTATCATGTGCAATATGTAACTTAATTTACATTGGCGACTCTCTTAATTATATATCAATTTTTTTTTATACCATATAAATATTGAAGTTAATTAAACTATTTTTGTTAATATTTTCATTCTAATACTGAATCTAGATATGGTGTCGGTGTCAAGAATGAACACCAACAAGTAATCGAAAAGAGAGCGTACTTATCCTCTGGATGGTTTCCCAAGTGGACACGGCGATGTATACTTGGTTCGGGCAAATCACCCTACGTTCAGTGTGAGCGGGGTCGTGTTACTCAGGGGCAGTACAAGAGGGGTCAAGAGAGGGAGAGTCTCTCAAGTCTCGGAGTGAGTTGTATTGTATGTGGAGTATAAATGGGGCGATAGTCGTACACGTGCTCAGTTGCCCAAGTCCTCCCTTTTATAGTTCAAAGAGAGGCTCACAAGGAAGGGCAAGCACGTGTAGAAACCGAGGAGGTGTGGTGAACAAGAAATTGACATCCCAGACGGATGCTGAGGGCACTATAGTTGACGTCATCATCTTCCTTCTTGGCATCGTAGCCCTTCAGGTATATAGGGCTATACCTGAAGGCGTCAGGGTAGCATTGTTGATGGTGGACGCTCTGGGTCAAAGGTTTGACCGTAGGAACATAGGCTGCGGCAGGGCCACGGCCATTGTTCAGGTATGTCGGCCACGGTGTCGGTACGAGCGGCGCTTCCTTCTTCGTGCTCTTTGCTCCGTCGCGGCGGCCACCCGTAGAGAGGTACAAAACCCGGCGCCCTTGGCGGGGATTTGTACACGGGGACACCCCTGTACTGGTGCGGTACAGGGGGGCCTGCACCGTGCACGTCTATACAGAAGCGTGGGGGCAACGCAAGATCCACGGGTTACTTGAGGGTCCCGTTTCCCACTGTTCAGATGCTGGGGCAACGGCGGCCGTGCGTCCTCGTGCTGGGTACGGAATCGTACAGATTCTTTCGTACGCCGCGTGCGTACGGGGACTCTGCGTCAAGCACCCTCGCTTATGCTCACAGGGCGGGGTCGACCTCCGACCCTCCTCGGGGGGGGGGGGCCTCGGACGAATCGGAGATCTCCCGATGGGTGGCCGCCTTATCCCGTGGGCCCTAGAAGGTCTTGACCGTGTGGCCAATCGGCCATTGTTGGGCTAGGAGCGCTACTATTGCTTAGGTCCTCGTGGGCCAGGCTTTAAATATGCTTATCCTGGCTGAACAATTTATTTTAAAGAGCCACTTTAATTGAGCCTTTAGAGGACCATGATTTTGACCCTCAAAATATGGTATTAGGGATACTACATGAATATTGAAGTTATGTTTATCACATCCACGTGTCCACGTGTCCTTTTTCCTTTTCCTTTCTCGTTCTTTTCCATTTCCTCCTCCCGAGGTTTGTTGCACTCTCATAATAATTTTCTATAAACAAAAATAATAAATATACTATGGTTCTTAAATTCTCTGTATCTTTCTCTATTACAATAAAATAATTCATGACTAAAATATTAAAATTATTTATCATTCAATCTATTCTATATCTATGTACCTATAGTTCTGTAATTGTATTTTTTCTTATAAAATAGAAAAAATAAATAATAAACATAGGACGGCGGATGCAGTTGGTGGTGAAAGCGTTGGGAGGACGCGGTCGATTTGGCTGGCCAATTTTGTTAAATATAATAAAGTACAGAAAAAAACATCATGAGTAGCAGCATCATCTTCAAGCAAAGGATGTCTGCTGAAAGTGTTTTTATTTAAAATTTTAAAAAGTTTAGCACTATAGCATTTCGTTTGTATTTAATAAATATTGTCTAATCATAGACTTACTAGGCTTAAAAGATTCGTCTCCTCGTGATTTACAACTAAACTGTGTAATTAGTTATTTTTTGACTTACATTTAATGCTCCATGCATACGGTTAAAAATTGATGTGATGAAAAGAGTGAAAAAATTTTGAATTTTGGTCCAATCTAAACAAGCGTACCATTACAATTTTACAAAGTTGAAAGTATACCATTACAATTTATCTATTTTGAGAACTAATTATAATTTTATCTCTTATTCATCCATGCCTTTTTCTACACCTTTCGTATATACTAGACCCACTGTCAGGTACACATACATAATGCGTATAGACGTCAAGTCCTACCTCATCCGTTAGATTAGAACGAGCCCCACCCGCGGGGCCCCGCGCGTGAGGCAGAGCCGTGGCACTTGCGCTCGCCCGCGGCGGCCTATGTGCTAGCCGAGCAGTGGCGCTTGCCCGCAGCGTGGCGCAGCAGCGAGCGGCGCAGCGGCAAGCACGACGAGCACCCGCGGCTGCAAGCGCGACGGGCACCAGCGGCGGAGGCCGTTGAGCCCCAGCGTCGCGCCGCCAATGATGAGCGTGAGCTCCTGGCGCAGGGGCATACAGTGCTGGCGCACTCACGGTCTGACCACTTCGCCGCGGCGGCGTCCATCGGTGCACGCTTCTTCAGAGCGAGACTCTCACGTCCTCTGCGAGTGCCACCCGTCCGTGGTGCTCCTCGCTCCGGTTGATTCCGCCGAGTCCGTGAAGCTCCTCGCCACCTCCATCCTGTCCGCCGAGTCCGTGGAGCTCCTCCTCGCCACCTCCATCCTGTCCACCGAGTCCGTGGTACAGTACAGTCGCTCCCGCCGAATCCGGGGACCAGCGTCTTGCAATAGCGCTTGTCATGCGACAGCTGCTGGGCGTCAAGGTCACGCAGCCGTTCCTGCACCATGCTTCGGAGAATGGCAGCAACACACCGAGGTGAAGCTCACCGAGTGAAGTCGGTGTGTGTCACCCAGGCTAGGATGGACGTGTTCTTGCTTTTCTTATTTCGTGGCCATGGGAATAACAGATAGGCCATTAGGCCTCGTGTCGACAGTGTTGCCTCCTGCATGCGAACGTGTTGGGAGAAGAGCCACCAGCACTGACGCGTCGCACCCGCCAACGAAGGAGTTCTAGAAGAAGAGTAGAAGACGCCGCGCACGCCCGTGGGGTGGTCGGGTGCAACAGCTGCTTCTAGTTCACGGCTGCGGCCACGGCGAGGAGGAAGAGTGGAAATGAGCGCGTCTTGCATGGAGGCCACCGCGGGTGCTTGTTGCTCTTGCCGAGCTTGCTGCTGCGCCGCTCATCATGCTCGCCGCCGCGCCGCGCGTAGACCACCGCGGTCGTCGTGCTTGCCGCTGCGGCCGCTCGTCATGCGCTGCGTGCAGGCCGCCACGGGCGCCGCCGCTCAGCTCACCGCAGGCCTCTGCGGGCAGGCCGCCGCGGGGCGAGCGCTCGTCTGCCTCGCGCGCGGGGCGCCGCGGGTAGGCTCTTTTTCTAATCTATCGGAGGCAGGACTTGACGTCTATACACGTTTTTGTATATACTAGTTAAGTGCCCGTGCGTTGCTATAGGTATACTCATTCGTTAATAATTTTTTGTACGTAAAATTAAGTAGTAAACATACAAGAAAAAAAGACATGTTAGAAATAATATAATCATGAGGTTTCAAATTGTACACTCTATATATTCAATAAACAGCTATTGATGTATCTCATATACTCAATCCTATGAACCATAAAGTTACTGTGTGTTTGCCTATTCCTCCCCCGATTGCAGCATGAAAAACTAAGATCTACAATTATGGCAAAAAAAACACTACCGGCATAGGTTATTTTGTTCATAAAAAATATTCTTCTAGAAAAAGATTATTTTGTTCATAAAAAATAGTTCTTCTAGAAAAAGATTAAAGATAGATACACAGGATCCAGTTTTTTTCATTATTTGTGTAAACCAGTAACTAAACACATGTTAGTAATCTCTGGAATCAATCTATTCAACATTTTTTTCCATAAGAAAGCAACAATGTTGGTTTGTGGACGTTCGATAGCAAAAAAGAATGTTGAAGGGCATGCTACAAAAGAGATCAAAGTTGAAGGTGATGGTGACCTCTGGAAAAATATCCTTTTAATCTTCAGATCCTCTTTAGCGATGAAGGGCTTGCTGCAGAACAGATAAAAGAAGCAGCTGGCGGTGACCTCTAGGAAAAAAATGACCACACTGTTAGGTGATACAAGACCACTTCAAGATCAGGCACTGAAGTTTGGTTAAGTGGCGCAAGACCACTTCAAGATCACCGAGTACTGTATTTATGGAAACGTAATAAAGGCATCCAATCTAATCAATGAGAAGGTAGATTTTTTCAGAACTTTCTTACTGCTTTTTTTATTTTGAAAAGAAGATACCAATTTCAATAAACAAAAGAAGAAACTTTATGAAACAGGTGTATTTCCAAAACATATCTAGCCATTCAAGTATGTACCTTTCCATAATTAAGCAAATGAAAAAGAAGAAACAAGCATAGAGCAACAAAATTTCAGAGGCTTAGACATAGGCTCAACATGTCTATCCCAAGTCCTGTATCCGATTGAGTAGAAATCAACGATAATAATCAAGTCAATTTCAATAGCCCACAAAAATCATACAGCAGCTGCACGATAAACCACATACAAATAAACCTCTATCTATTTTTCAGAATGTTACCACCTACACCATAAATGGTATTATCTCAAATGGTAACTGCGAAGGAAAATAATCACCATAATACAGACACAGGGACAAATGGAGTGTGGCTGATTTCTTAATGGTGAGGAATAAATTTTCAAAATTATGAGTGAGTAGCACGAGAGATTTCTCCTTCCAATTACAAACAAATCTCACCCAAACATTTAGTGAGCACACAAGCATACCTTAATTTCGTGTTCATTGAACTGCAGCTAGTTTGATGAATTTGCCACAAGAGCCTTCATCAGAATTATATTCACTGAACTTGCAGCAGCTGGAACTTGTCTGTATAGTTAGACTGGAAGGTAACAAACAACAAACTTAGAATTGAAAGCTTGACGAAGAGGGACTTGAAACTTTACAGGATGAGTTTCAGTCCATAGTGTAAATACTTGACTATTATATAGCACAGGTTCAGAGTGTTATCATTGACCATTCTACAGGCTATTCAGAACAGACAACTGGAATAAAAACAATGATGGTTGATGGCAGTGGTTGAGAGCAATTTCAATGGAGATACTTGTTTCTTCAGTTTTGCCATCAAACAATTATTCAGTTTAGCCATCAGATAATCTGCAGTTTAGCTATTTATCATTCGGTTTGAAGTTTCAAAGTTTTAGACTTCTACAAATATCTTGCAAATTTTTAGATTTTTTACAAATGTCTTGCAAATGATATGCATTTTCCTTGACAGAAAACAATAAACTTCACTAACTGAAAACTACACAGCATCCCAAGTATTTTTTTGCTAAACTGAAACAGTATACATTATTTGCCTAGATACTAACAATACTTTGCCTGGTTGGCAAAAGTTTTTCAGATGGCAAAATTATTCACTCCATGGCGACAAAAAACCTTGGTTCCTTAACCTGAGGTCTCAGGACACTAAGTTTATCACTGATGCAGATACACCCATTCAAACAATCATTTCAAGGGAAAAAAAGAGCTGTAGATACACCCATTCAAACATGTATGCAGACAGCAGATTATGTGTTCCAAAAGGATGCAATTCCTGTGCAATGGTTCTTGTACTAATATTTGCAATAATCAAAACTATGTAATCTCTTTGATATCCTACATTCAGTTTGCGGACACATAAAAAATTATCACATACTATTCATTTTTGATAGACGAGAATAATTGCCAAACTAATAACATGGGAAATGCATGGAAGTGTGAACAACATGATAATATTACTTATGTGCCTGTGAAATGGTTTTGAGCTGGTTTACACCCTTTTAGAATCAAGCACTTCATCTGTAATAAAACACAAGTATAAAACTCATTCAGGTCTAGGTTTCCAATTCAGAATTCGATCAGAATAATTAGTATGGTCTATTTTTTTGTATTAGAGAGCTTAATTTTGAGAACACTGGATTATGTTTGCTTTTTTCTTAATTAATAAATATTTTACCACCAAAACATGTCAAATTACAACCAAAATTACACAGAAGACTGGCTGAATTAGCCTTGCATGCCCTCTCTAAGTAAAAGACGTGAAGAGCAAGCGGTGACTTGTCCAGAGCCAAACCTGCGCAAGCTGGCCTCTTCTTTGGAGAGGAGGACGATCTGGAGCCGAACCTGCGCAATCCGGCGTGCGGGTGCACAGCGAGGACGACAACGCGGGTGCACGGCGGGGACGACGAAGCAGGTCGCGGAGGCGGCTGCATGCGGGCGCACGGCGCAGATGCACGACGGGGACGACAGAGCAGGTGCGCACGGCCACCTTCTCGTCGAGCGACCAGCGGAGCCACGCGGCTACCTCCTTTTCCTGCGGTCCTTGTTCTGTTCATGGCTCCGCGCCGCAGCCTCCTTCGTCGTGCGGAACCGTGACGCAGCCTCCTATTTCAGTTTTTTCCCCGTAGGCGGTGGCTGCGCCCGGCCGTTCCCTCGATTCGTCGGACTGCGGAGTGAGGGAGGGGTGGAGCACGTCGCGGAGGCGAACCGGAGAGGGCGGAGTGGTGACCTCGCGGTCCCGGCGGGCGAGGACGGCGCCCCACAGCACGTCCGGGCAGCCGCTCTCGGCGGGGGCGATGACGGCCCACATCGCTTCCGGGCAGCCGCTCCCGGCGGGGGGCGAGGACGGCGCCCCACACAGCGCGTCCGGGGAAGGGGCGGCGCTCGGTTGGGGCGTGATCTGCAGCGGCCTTGGCGTGGAGCCGCGACCGTGCAGCCGTGCCGCCTTGGCAGAACGGACCCGCGCGCGATGGCAGAGCAGCAGAGGCGGCGGGTGAGGAGCGGGGAGGCGGATGTGCGAGCGGCTAGTGGATGGAGCAGACGGGGGAACGGGAAGATCGTGGGAGGATGTCGGTTCCGCAAGCGCAGCGCGGAAAGGGAAGCTTTCGCGCTGTGATTAAGAGCGGGGTGAAACCATTAGTTGTAGAGATGTATACACGAAAGGTGTAGAAAATGGCATGGATGAGTAAGAGATTAAATTCTAATGACAGTTCTCAAAATAGATAAATTGTAATGGTATATTTTCAACTTCGCAAAATTATAATGGTATGAATCTGGAAACCCCTAAAACAAATGTAGGAACACATACATCCACGGTGGTACGTGAATTCTGAAAAGACCACATCAAAATTAATTGTAATATGCTAAAACAAATTTACTCATAAAAATATTATTAAAATTATAGATCACTAACACGTCTAATATATATTCTGGTGACCAAGATTTTGAGCGAGGTCACCACCATGCGTTGCTAGGGTAAAAAATACATTTTAATTAAAATTATCATGTTTTCCACACAAGTTTTAGATTGAATGTGTCACGGTATTAGCATAGAATGGGGAATGCCTCGGCATCAGTGTACAATACACAATCATTCAACAATAAATTGTCCTTGGTGATGCAGGAGTTAATGTGTAGATGGTGCAGGAGATAAATGAGGAGCTTGCCCCGGGTAATCTCAATCAGGATGTGCAGATGGAAGACCTGAATGATGACATGGATTTTGACCAGCAGGTAGAGGAGGTCCCTCATCACTCAGATCAGCCTCAGGACACTATTTCCTTCAACCAGTCAGGCAGCACATCAAGCTATCTGTGGAACATGTGTTGGCCAACCAGGCCCAGGTGGTTACCAGATGTGTTGGCCAACATTCAGAACTATGAGACAGCAGCTCCTCCTCTGATGAGTCAGAAGTGGTTACCTCTGAAAGGATGCATGGGCCCTTGGTCCCTATGTTTGTTCTGAATGCTATCAAGAAAGTCCCCAACTTGGAGGTTATGCATCTGGCCCAGCTGAACCAGAAAGATGCTGAATGGAAGGAGGATGTTTCTAGGGCCATTGTGCCAGTGAAGCCAGTCTTGGACTGTCTGCTTATCAAGGCTTGGGCCTCACACCAAGATTTGACTGTGTCCAAGCCCATTACAATTCCAACTTTGGTTTCAAAGAGGCTAGGGGCTAAAACCCCTCTGATAGATACTCATGTCAGAAGGAGCCCGAGACTCAACCCTGATGCTGCTAATGGATACAAGATTGTCAAGGTCAAGGAACCGGCACACAAAAGAAGGAAGAAGACTGCTGAGCAGGTGGATCTGAATCATCCACCTTCTTCTGCAAGTGAAGCTGCTCACCCCATTCCCCTTGAGGCTCTCCAGGAGTGGGGCTATGCCTGTGCCTGTGGAGTGACTCCTTTGGAGCTCTCTGAAGATGCCCTCATGTCTGGGCGTGATGAAGAAAATGTTTAAGATGTCACAAGTCTCTTTTACCCCTTTTGCTGGAGGTGCCCCTGTGCCCTCCCTTAGTAATCTTTATAGTACTTTATTTTGGAACTATGTCCCTGTTGGAGCTTGGCTGGTGTATTTCCAGCATTATGGTTACTTGGATGTAATTATAATTTCCTATTGCTATGTTCCTCTTAGTGGTTGGCTCTGTTATCTATGTCTATCTATGATAGATGTACTGCTTTTAGTTTTCATGAGTTTCCCCAATGAGTAGATCATGGAACATTTTGTGCTGGAACGTGAGGGGCATCAATTCAGCTGAAAAATGGCCCCTAATCAAAAGCAAAATTGATGAAAGTAACTGTGAAATTTTTTGCTTTCAAGAAACTTAGAAGGACCACTTTGATCTGGCCTCCATCAGGTTGTTTGCCCCAAGAAGATTTGACAAGTTCATCTTTGCTCCCTCCAATGGAGCCTCGGGTGGTATTTTAGTTGGCTGGAATGGTAATCTTTTTGATGGCTCTGTTATTGAGATCCAACCTTTTGCTATCTCCATTTGCTTCTCCTCTAGACATGACCTCAACACCTGGAACCTGGTTACTGTATATGGCCCTTGCACTGAACCTGCCAGGTCAAATTTTGTGTTGTGGCTCAGAAATCATGATATCCAAGATGGGGAAAACTGGATTGTTCTTGGTGATTTCAACTTCTACAGATCACTTGATGATAGAAACAGGAGTGGTGGCAATTTTTAGGATACTCTTATCTTTAATGATGTTATTGACCATCTGGGTCTGGTTGAGCTCCCACTCAAGGGCAGGGCCTTCACCTGGAGCAATATGCAAACAGTGCCACTTCTCGAGCAGCTTGATTGGTTTTTCACCTCTGTTAACTGGACCACTGACTTCCCTAACACCATGGTGACTCCAATGGCTAGACCTACCTCTGACCATGTTCCTTGCAGGGTTTCTATTGCAACAAATATCCCTAGATCCAATGTTTTTCAGTTTGAAAATTTCTGGGCTTCCCACAGTGGTTTCCTTGATACCGTCAAAACCTCTTGGGATAAAACAGTTAGAAGGGGCAATAATTCTGTTACCATCATTTCTAAAAAATTTAAGAGGTTAAGGTATGATTTGAAGCAGTGGGCTAAAGGTCTCTCCAACATGAAAATAAAGATTGATTCTTGTAACAAGGTAATTATCTTCCTTGATACTGTGGAGGAGTTCAGAGCTCTCTTTAACCCAGAGTGGAATCTGAGACTTCTTGTTAAAAGGCAACTCAGTAAACTTCTAGTGCAGCAGGCCCAATATTGGAAGCAAAGAAATATAGTCAACAGAATTAAATATGGGGATGATTGCACAAAGTATTTCCACTCCATGGCTACCATTTCTTACAGAAAGAAATCTGGTTGCCCAGGTTCAAGATGAGCATGGGGTTTCTCTGATCCTACATGAAGACAAAGCAAATCATTTCTGGTGTTCATTCAAAAGTAGAATGGGGGTCTCTGATAATACTTCCATGGATTTTGACATTGAGGCTCTCGTTCAAGATTTCTCTGATAAGCTCTCCTCCCTCACTTCCCCCTTCTCTGAAAGTGAAATTGATCTTTTGATTAAATTGCTGCCTGCTGACAAGGCCCCTAGGCCTGATGGTTTCAATGGTGTTTTCATTAAAAAATTCTGGCCTGTTATCAAAAGTGAGGTATACAAACTATTCTGTGATTTCTATGATGGAAATGTGGATTTGGCTCCTATCAACAGCTCGTACATTGTCTTGGTGCCAAAAATCAGTAGCCCTATTACTGCTTTTGACTTTAGGCCAATTTTCCTCCTCAATTGTTGTGTCAAGCTCCTAACTAAGTTGCTGGCTGAAAGGCTTCAAAAGGTTGTGTTGCAAATCATTCATCAAAACCAATATGGTTTCATAAAGCATAGGACCATTCAGGATTGCCTCGCTTGGAGCTTTGAATATATTCACCAGTGTCATCTTTCCAAACAAGAGATTGTCATCATCAAGCTTGACTTTGCAAAAGCCTTTGACACGGTTGAACATTCTGCTATCATTAGTATGCTCAGGGGACCTCCAAAATGGATTCATTGGGTTGATCTTATCCTCAGCTCTGGCTCTGCCTCTGTGTTATTGAATGGAGTCCCGAAGAAACGTTTTGCTTGCAAAAGGGGTGTCAGGCAGGGTGACCCCCTCTCTCCACTGCTCTTTTTCATGGCTACCGAACTATTACAGTATGTGATTAATGGCCTAAAAGATCAAGGAATTTGAAGCTTCCTATCCTACAGCCTAATAATGATTTCCCTGTAATCTAGTACGCCGATGATACTCTTCTCATCATGCAGGCTGATGCCAAGCAATTATTCTGTCTCAAAGCCATTCTGAACTCTTTTGCTTCGTCTACTGGCTTGAAGGTCAATTTTAGCAAATCATTCATTGTGCCTATCAATGTTTCTAATGAAAAGATGAAGATCCTTGCTAGTACTCTTGGTTGTCAGGTGGGGGCTTTGCCCTTCACCTATTTGGGGCTGCCCTTGGGCACCTCTAAACCGAAGATTGAAGATTTTGCACCCCTGATGGACAGAGTTGAAAGGAAGCTGACTGCATGCTCCACTCTTCTCTCATACTCTGGAAGGGTTGAATATATCAACTTTGTCATTTCCCCAACTGTCACCTATGCCATGTGCACGTTTAAGCTTCACAAGGGTGTTATCCAGGAGGTTGATCGAATTAGAAAACAATGTCTGTGGCGTGGCAACACTGAAAGGAAAAGGGGAGGAAACTTAGTGGCTTGGCCTCTTGTCCAGAAACCTAAGTGCAAGGGTGGTCTTGGCATAAAAAATCTTGCTCTCCAAAATGATGCTCTCCTCATGAAACAATTGCATAAGTTCTATGCCAGAGATGATACCCCCTGGACCAACCTTGTCTGGTTCAAATACTATGAGGGAAGAGTTCCCCATGTGCAGAGAGAGACTGGCTCTTTCTGGTGGAAAGACATTTTTAGACTTAAAGACCTATATGGTGAAATCACACATTGCCAACTTGGGGATGGTTCTTCAACTCTATTCTAGGGGGACACCTGGGCTAGTGATAGTCTGGATAAGCTCTTCCCCAACCTGGTACAGTTTGCTAGACTCCCAGATATGTCTATCCTTGAGGCTGCTTAGACCACCAGTCTTGAAGATATGTTTGTTATTCCCATCTCTCAGACAGCTGCTCTTGAGTTGGAGGCTCTCCGAGTCTTAGTAAGTGACTTCTCTCTCCACGATGGGCCTGATAAGAGAGTGTTCTGTTGGGGAAACAAGTACTCTGCTGCTAAGCTGTACATGCTGGCTTATTGCAACGAGCAAGTGCCTAGAATTTTCAAACTTATTTGGAAGAGCAAGGTTACCCCTAGGGTCAAATTTTTTGCCTGGCTTATTTTCATGGATAGGCTTAATACTAAGAACATGTTGGCCAGGAGAAACTTCAACGTGCAGCCTAACAGTCTTTGTGTGCTCTGCCCCCATGGCGAGGAAGAAACTATTGCCCACCTTTTCTTTGAGTGTGACTTTGCCAAGGCCTGTTGGGACAAGCTTGGGATTGTTTGGAATTTGCATGAGGATTTGCACTCTGCCGTGGAGAAGATGATAAGGCAGTCCGGCCAGCCGTTGCTCATGGAGATCTTCTTAATTGCTGCCTGGGAGCTTTGGAAGATCAGAAACAGGCTTATCTTTGATGGTGTCCAAGCTTCCTTCAATCGATGGCTTCAAAACTTCAAGGACGAGGCTGCTCTTCAATCGCATAGGCTTAGAGAGGATGTTAGATTAGTTGCTACAGCTTGGCTTGATGACTTGTAACACTCCTACGCACACCACCCCCCCCCCCCCCCCCCCTTCCTTTTTCCTCCCCCCCGCTTGTAAGTATATCCCGCCTCTTGTAATTGTACTCTCCCGGTTTATTTTTATAAAATTGTTTTGTGTACCGTGGGGACCTCCCCCACGGTCTTTTCCCTCAAAAAAAAATTGTCTATGTTCAGCGTGCTAGGCTAAATTGGCTTAGGCATGGTGATCGTAATACCAGATTTTTCTAGAATTTTGTGTCGACCAGAAAAAGGAGAAATACTATCAGATGTCTTGTAGATGATCAGGGGGTAAGGCATGAAAATAGAGAGACAATGGGTGCCATGGTGAAGGAGTATTTTTCTAATTTATTCTGTATGAGGTACAGGAGGTGGATGATTCGGTCCTGAATGATGTTTAGAGAAGTGTTACAACAGGGATGAATCAGCAGTTGCTCGATCCATTCTCTTATGAGGAAGTTAAGAAAGCTTTATTCAGTATCGGTGATTTGAAGGTACCCGGACCAGATGGGCTACATGCTATTTTTTTATAAATGCTTCTAGAGTATGTTAGGAGATGAACTGGTGGCGGAGGTCCTGAATGACCATTCCAGAGGGGTGGAACAATATTGTCCTAATTCCAAAGGTGGACAATCCAGAGAAGGTATCATAGTTCCGTCCCATTAGCCTTTGCAATGTTGTGTATAAGGTTACTTCAAAACTGCTAGTGCCTAACATTATTAGCGTGCATCGTGCTTTTTACCAGGACACTTGATCACAGACAACATTCTTTTGGCATATGAGTGCATACATGCTATAAAAAGAAAGAAAGGAAAATATGGACTCTGTGCTATCGAGCTTGATATGCACAAAGCCTATGATAGGGTGAAATGGCTCTTCTTGGAACGCATAATGCTGAAGATGGGTTTTGACAGTGTTGGGTGGACTTAATTATGGCCTGCGTCTCATCCGTCGATATAAAGTGTCCGTTTTAATTCTATTGATATAGAGGAGTTTGCGCCAACTCGTGGCCTAAGACAGGGGGATCCCCTCTCCCCTATCTATTTTTGTTGGTGGCGCAAGGCCTTTCTGCTATGCTGAAGGGTGCAGAGCTGAGGGAGAGCTAGAAGGAATAAAGGTGATTAGGGAAAAAATGCACAATGTGTAAAGAATATCCTGGATCGCTATTGTGCTAATTCAGGACAAATGATGAGTGAGGCAAAATCTAGCATTTTCTTTTTAGAAAATACTAATGTGGATCTGAAGGCAGAGATGTGCTCGTGAATCCATGACTAAAAAATATTTGGGCCTGTGTTGGTATTTCTTATGCACAATTAAAATATGAAGGATTCCGTAAGCGCCTGTATTAACCATTGTAGCATTTTACCGAGTATTCCAGGTATCGTTATTTATATTTTACCACTAGAAAACAATGGATAAAGACATTGATAGTTCACCATCATATATCTACTAATTTAGTACACCAACTAGACTAAAGTAGGGCTAAATGATAAATGATAGAAATTATGCATATATGACATCCACACACAGGAGAATTCTATGATAAATAAGTAGATAGCTAAAGTGAGAGGACAACGGAGAGCTCAAGGTTCCTAAATACTTTTCTATTACTTTGGTTCTATATAACTAATTCATGGGTAGATATAGCAATCACACAATAGCACTTTGGAGCAGCAGTACCTTTCCAACTCTCGAGTAAGACTGGGAAGAAGGTAGTTGGGGAAGGCTGCTTGTCACCTCTGGGGCTACCACAACTAAGCGTAGAAATTAGGCGCAACCTCGGGTAACCTATAGCCTAAACTCCATGTCTACACTATCGATTACTACCCTAGTCACAGCTAATAACTAGGGCACCTAATACATGCGGAGATCCTATGCTAAAGTATAACAACTACACTAGCCAATCAAATGTAATGCATAAAAGTAAATAGAGAAGATAAAATATATTAAAGCATAAGTCTTACAAGAATAGATACAAAGATATACCGGAACTCTGAAGACTCCTCTGAAGACTTCTCCAGAACCCGGGCGTAGCTCCGCTCTCCCTAACTCTCAATTAGAACTAATCTACTACATTGAAAAGTCTAGCCCTAATTCTCTAGAGATGAGAGGTCATCCATTCGAGGGACGCCTCTACATCTCTATAATAATGTGGTGCCCCCCTGGGGGGGGGTCCGACCCCTCAGTATTTATAGCCCGGTGGGAGAAACGTGAACCCTTTGATCAAACCGACTTAAGGTACGGTGGAGATGCATCCTTGAAGGCGGTGGAAGAAGCTTCCGTAAGACAGCATGAGAGGCCTTAGGGGGAGGCCGGCCGGCCTGGGAGGAAATGCCAGGCGGCCTGGACCCAGCTTCGTTTGTGTGTTTTCTTATTCCTTTTAGGGTCCAATGGCGCATGTTTCGATCTAGAGTTGATATCTCTTGATTCTGGGCTTCGAATATAGCAAATGATATGTCTGTTTCGATCGTCTCGACGAGCCCATCACAATGGTGCAGTTCAATTCCTTATTTGAGATTCTTTTATTTGATGAAAAATTGTATACTCCTGCAACACAAGTGAGAACACCAAAACTCGTGGAACTCATTAGAATCAAAACCTACAACTATGCTTTGTAAACTATTTTATATCATTTCATGCAATAGTTGATGATTATATTTGGTGTTTAATGACCATCAACAGCCTTAATAGCCAATTTTAATAGGAGCAGAAAAGAAGTGATCAAGTTTCCGGCACTTGATTGATCGGGTAAGAAAAAGAATATCGGGGTGGAAGGAGAAACTACTGAGTATGGGAGGAAAGGAGGTGCTTATTAAATCCATTGCTCAAGCTATACCAAAGATATGCGATGATGGTGTTTAAAATTCCTAAAAACATTTGCAAGGGAATGACCGGTGGGGTGACGACAATGAAAATTTCAATTTAGCAATGCTTGCGAAATAGGTGTGGCGTCTTCTGAGGGAACCAGAATCCTTGTGTGCTCGAGTGCTGCGAGCCAAAGTACTATCCTAATGGGCGGCTGCTCAATGCGAAAATCAAGAAAGGAAGTTCATACACTTGGCGAGTGTGTTAGCCAGCCCTAGACTGCTTTCAAAAAAGGGGTACATCTAGAGAGTTAGTGATGGAACACAGATAAACATATGGGAGGACAATTGGATACCAGGAAGCAAAAGCCTAAAAATCCAATCACCAAGAGGGCGCAACCTGGTCACATATGTCAACGAATTGATTAATCCAATAGATGGAAATTGGGATGTAGAATTATTGAGATCACTATTCTTGCCGATCGATGTCCAGAGCATACTCTAAATCCCGCTGGCTTAGGGG
The DNA here is from genome assembly GCA_015844335.1 of Chrysopogon serrulatus. Lineage (NCBI taxonomy): Eukaryota > Viridiplantae > Streptophyta > Magnoliopsida > Poales > Poaceae > Chrysopogon > Chrysopogon serrulatus. Next base: position 145,910 of record JADLZL010004529.1, on the reverse strand, counting down.
AGGGAGGATGTGATAGCATGGCACTATAACAGATCGGGAATGTTCTCAGTAAGATCTTCCTATAACTGTCAGTGGATAGCTAAGTTTGATGATAGAGCAGCAAATGCAATGGACAACGGTGTATGGATGAGGTTATGGAAACTATCTATCCTGGGGAAAATTAAAATTTATGGGTGGAGGATTCTTAGCGACCTTGCAAAGGTATCCTCTTGAATAGAAATGTGGTGGACAGCGCTGAATGTTCGTTGTGTCAGCCAAGTGTTGAAGATATTAAACATATGATGTTTACTTGCAATCGAGCGAAAGACATTTGGTCATCACTGGGAGTGTGGAATCAGATCGAAAGACTAACCGCTCGTATGGGCAGCAAATGACAGCAAATGACTGAAGAAGCTATTAGGAGTGGGGGGTACTGTTCCTCGGGGGTGGTATATATGGTGGGAAAGGAGAAAGTTTACCCATGGGGAACCTACCCAGCATCCTCATAGGGCTGCTTTGTCCATCGCTGCGCTGGCAAACAACTATATGAAGTCGATGAAAAGAGGCTCAAAGGAACGCCGAGGTTGGAAGAAACCACCAGAGGGAAAACTCATGCTAAATATAGATGCTGCATTTGATGATGGAAGTGGAAGCACTGGGGTGGTCATCACAGATTCAGGAGGGGGCTTCATAGCTGCGACAAATAAGTATTTCCCATCAGTGCTTGATGCTCAAATGGCTGAAAACATATGCTCTGAAAGAGGGGCTGCAGCTGGCGCAACAGTTAGGTATCAACACATTTGTGATACAATCTGATTGCCTTGACGTTGTCCAAACTATACAGGATGGGGGTTTTCAGCAACTGCCTCAGCTCCAATCTTTGATGAATGCTATGATTTATGGATGGATTTTGTAGATGTTTCAATTGAGCATTGTGATAGAGAAGTCAACTGTGTTGCTCATGTGTTAGCTCGGCAAGCTTTTATGTCTAAGGAGTCATCTTCTTGGGTTGATGATCCTCCCAATTATATATTTCATCTTTTAGCAAATGATGTAACAATGTTCTCTGATGAATAAAGATTGCCGAGATGGCTTTGTCAAAAAAATACCATGATATATCTGGGCATCTTTACCCCGCAGGTGGCCACAGCCACAGACAAGGGTTCATGGCTGTTTGAAAGCCATTCAATTAATGCTTCTATATGGTCATGTTCGATCATGAATACAATTTTAGTATCTATTACCATGTTGTTAGTTGATATAAAACAAATCAAATATTTGTATATAAAAGGCACTTGAGTAGTTGTGACTCGGGGTAGAATATTATATTGTGTTGTAACTCCCACATGTGTTGTAATTCCTAGAGGCTTGCACAACCATATGCAAGCAAAGTTCTTCCCTGTTGTTCTCACACGCTCAAGCAAAGGGAGATGATTGGGCTAAAAATTACCTGCATGTTTGAATAATCCACAAGCGTATGGATATCATTGTAGCTTTATTCCAGAATTTACTGAATAATTCGCAATTGCTTTGGACATGCCCCCGATGGAGATCAAGCTAGCAACGGACACGAGAGATGTCCGGTAGGCACCACCCTCAGCACCAGCAACTACATACTTATGGACTCAAATGCGCCGAGCTGATATAATTGGTACAACCAATGTGGGACTTCTCTATAATGGAGGTAATGAACAAGTGTTGGATCTACCACTTGTCACAACAGCAATTTGTGCACATTGGACTGAAACCTCAAATAGACATTGGCACGTTCAACATGATGTTAAGGATATATCGATAGGGCTCTCCTTCAGGCTACAACAAGGAATGGATGATCATGGGAACGAGTATGCAATTTTATATCTGACAAACAAAGCTTCTCTGTGGTTTCTCTACTTCTTCGCTATTAGTGATGTACCTTCCCTGGAATACACATACAACATCAACAAATGTGTCATAAGATTCACGCTCTACGAGATGGCAATAGTCATGCACTCGGCGCGACAGCTGACGAACTACACTGACAAGGGGTTTGATGACGTCTACGACACCACCCGTATTTCAGCGCGAGGACGCACTGAGGACGGTGACAAATTATGGAGTTGTGTTGGACCAAAGGGAGACGCCAGAGAGGATCCGGCCGAGATTGATGAGCTCCACGGCCCGCCCTAGGAGGAGGGGTGGCGTGGAACACTAGGGGGAGGCCAGCGGCTAGGGGCGCGGACAGGGCTGCGGGGCCTCTCCGCGACCGGCCGTCGTCGCAAGTTACCTTTTATTATTATTATTATTAATTAATTAATTTAGATAGTTAATTAAGATTAGAAAACTAGAAAATCTGGGTTCGAGACGGACTTTCCCATTAGAGTCTACTTAGGACTATAAATATTAGATCATTGTAATCAGATTAAATTAAGAAAGTAATTGAGTTAATCCCCTTTATTCCAATCTCTTCCGCCGCGCCTCCTCCTCCCTCTCCCCCAGCCGCACACCACCGCCCCCTCCCTGCACCTGGCAGCGCCCGCTCCCTCCCTCTCCTCCTCCTCTTCTAATATATGCATATGTACTCATAAAGATTGAATCAATTAATATATTTTATTTTACATGGTTATTTGCTGACTTAAAAAATATTGTAGTTTAAGATATATTTACAAATAGCTACATAGTTAAAATGGTACATTGGATCATCATAACATGATGCACACATTAACTGCTACAATTTGTTTTGAAAACAGCCAAATAAAACCCTCTAAAGTTTTGTTTGTCTATACACAAATACACTTCTAATTCATATGATTTTAAAAGGATTGAAATGTATTTTAATATAAATTTCACTGCAATCCCTTTTAAATTAAAGTGTACTTAGGTGCCAAATAAGGGACTAACACTAGCGTAAAGACTGGTCTTAGATTCGCCTGCCAGCGTACGTCGTCGTCACGGCTGATATACGCTCTCCGATCCGATGCGTCGACCGGCACGGGCGCTCCATGTTCACCAGCGATACCGCCGCCCGTCCCAGAGACTTATCCGCGATACCGCATTTCTTTGTCCCCTCGGCGACCATCGGCGGGCGGCCACGGGCGGCCTCATCATCGCCGGCGACCACGCCCAGCCTGATCGCCCGGTGAGCCCTCTCTTTCTTCTCTGCCCTTCCCTCTCTCCTTCCCCCTCCCTCCCTCCCTCCTAACCCTAGTTCGATTTTTCTTCCGATTATGCTGTAGTTCTCTTGTTTGATTCAGTTCTTTGGCTGAATGAGTTGTTAGATTCTTTAATTTTTGTCTTGTGTGATGTGGTTGAGATGGATATGTAGAGTATATGTTTGATTCAGTTCTTCGGCTGAATGAGTTGAAATATGCTTGTTCAGAAGTGAAATAGAAAAGGAGATTTAGATAAAAGAGACTGCATCACTAGAGTAATTGCCGGAAGGGTCCTTTGCTCCTCTGGCTGAATGATTGGCACTGCCGGCCTCTTTAGGCTTGCTTGAAAGATCAGTTTTTCATGGACTTAAAATAATGAAAAACTGACAATGAATATAATTATCTTTTTATGTGGTCTATGCTTCTAGTCTTGGTGTTCGGTGTGTACTGGTATAGAATACTTATATACTTATGAACACTGAAGATATAAAAAATGCAACTATTTAATGCAAAATTGTACTATTGCAAATATGTCAAGGAAGTCACTTGACTCCTATTAGAGTATGTTTGTACTAAGCTGAAATTATGTTAAACTATTAATATAAAATGTAATCATTTGAGAACTCATTTCTATTGGTGCAAGATTTTTTATTTCTGCAAGAATTTATATTGGACAGCAGCTAAAAAACTATTGACTTCTTTGTCTATTCTGAAGAATATACTGTGTATTTGGTTGTGGTTTGCATACTTTGTTGAGATTTAAGTTCTGTTTGAACTCTAGACCAACTTGAATTAGTAGTTGACCAGCTGTCATGATTATGGCAAATAATTAAGGTTATTTATTGGTTGACCACAAATTAACAACCTGTGTGTGATTCATTTTTTATGTTTGAGATCGTTTTGCAGCTAGTTAAGTTGTTGCTAACTGATTGCATTTGTCTAGTACCGTGGATACACTTTGTTGTGTTTTTGTTACTTCAGCTGAATTCTCATGTCCTCATGATTTAATGAAAGAAAAACAGAAAAATGTCCATCAACAAGTGCTTCACTATTTCTGTTGCTACGTATTTTTAGATGACTATGACAAACTCATCGGTGTTTTTTACTCCATTAAGGAGTCATTACCTTTCCTTGGTTAATTACTTACTCCCTGTGGTTTCAAATACTGTATTTACTTGTCATATTTTTCACACATATATACTTTTTGTTGGCAAACTGATTCAGAAATGCTCTAATGATTCTATATCCTCTATAATAGTTGTGCACCAAGGAAGATCCAATGAAATCCATGGGAGCAGGAGGAGTTGGACAGCACAAGGATGGAAGGTTTTGCAAGCCGGGGGATCGAGTGGCTGGCCTGCTCCTCCTCCTCCACCTCCTCCTCTCTCGGGTTCGTGAGAATCGTGCATTTTACCACCAGCAAAGGTGGACAGGGGAGTGGATTGCCTCATTACCAAAATGGTCCACAAGCACAAGCATCAAGGAATTTACCTCCAAATCAGATCCATGAACCTTCACATGGTGGTTTTGGGATTGGGCCAAAACCTCCTATAGCTGGACATTTACAAACCACAGCAAATATGCTATTTCCTTCTCTGCCAAATCCTCATCAGATTGCCCCTCTTTCACACAAGATTGCCCATGCGCCAATTCCTCTGCCAAATCCTCATCATCACATTGCCCCTCTTCAACACAAGATTGCCCATGAGCCAATTCCTCCCGAACCTGAGGTCCATGAGACTACAACATCCTATAGAAAGTGTGGTACCACCGGCCATAAAAAACTAGAATGTAAGGAAAAGGTGCTTTGTGTGAAGTGTGTGGGAAAGATACTCATGCTACAAAGTTATGTGCATGGCCTTCACATGCTAAACCAATTGCTAAAATTGTTGGTGGTGCTAAGGGGAAGGGATTTTTTGGATTCGAATGCCAAATCTCATAATAATCGAGGCTAAGGCTATGGCTGCAAAGAAACCATTGAAAGTGGTAATTGTTCTAAGGAAGAGTTGGAGGAAGCTTTTTGAATGTACATTTCCATGTTGGAAATGGAAGTGGAGCTTTCAAAAGCATGGTGAAAAGGTATATCTGGGAAAGTTTCCTTCTTTTGAAAAGATTAATGACCTCAAGAACATGTGTTCTTTTAAACCCAAGTCTGCAGATATCTTTTTACATTTTACATTACCACTTATTATGAAGCCGTGGCAATCGCAAGCTAAGTTTGATATGGGTCAAAGTAAAAGGTGTTCTAGATGAATTAATGACGGAATATTTTTCTCTTTGTGAGATTGGATCTGCTCTTGGAGCAAAGACAAGAAATTGATATGCACTTTGCTAGTACTAAAGGTGAGGTTAAGATGAAGGTTTGGGTAACGAGTACCGAGAATATGCCTAAAACTGAAGCGGTTGCGGTGATACCTTATGTGATTAATGTTTCCTTTGAGAAGTTGTCTACAGAAGAAGAAGGATGGGATAGAGGGGATGGAAGACGTTCAAGCTCTGCAGATGAAGATAAAGAGTTGGACGAAGAAGAACATATGGATACAGATGGGGAAGAATCAAGAGACAGGAAGCAACAAGATAATCAACCAGAGGAAGAACATATGGATGCAAATGAACAAGGAGAGAAGCAGTAGGGGAAGCAACATGATAAACAACCACAGGAAGAACATATGGATACCCATAGTATGGAAAGAGCTATGCATGAACTTTCAGAGGAAGAAGATATGGATATAGAAGAAGCCAAACATCCCATGGAGCAAGGTAATGTTGAATTTCAACAAGATGAGCAACCAGAAGGCAACCATATTATGGAAAGAGCTATGGAGAAAGACCTAATTAAATCAGGTAACACTTTACAAACTCTTCTAAACTAGCGCTTTTTAACTATAGCATTAGGAGAGCACTCCTGAAGTAGCACCTTTTTAAAATGTATTATTATGAGAAACATCTCCTCAACAAAATGGCTCCTTCAATGTATCATCAATAAGGGCCATCAGGATGGTCTCTTTGAACTCCCTATCCCCTCCTATGGGTTGGATCAATACCCCATAATATATTATGGTAGAACTATTCACGCTTAAGGGGTTATGAGAGTCCTCTCTCTGGACTGGGCTCACTGTCAATTATAAAAAAAAATCATGTCTTGTTCTTCGCAACATGTGTGATGATAAAGCACAGTGGCTGGCAGGTGTCTTCGGTTGCAAGTAGAAACCTTACCCTTCACCTATCTTGGTCTGATTTAGGCACCACCAAATGGAGAGTAGAGCACCACAGTTTCATAATGGGCAAGATTGAAAAAAAGGCTTACTGCTACCTCCAGCCTCTTAACCCATGCTGGAAGATCCCAACTTGCTTTTCATACCTATGCCATGTGCACTCTCCAAATTTCAGCCGATAGTAATGCTGAAATGCAGCCCCTTGCAGCTTTCCAGAAATGTTGCAAACCAAAAAGAAAAGGTGGAGTGGGAATAATAATCCTACGAAGCCAAAACGAGGCTATTGTGTTTTTACCCTTATTTTGAAGTCCAATTGTGATTTTACCCTCGTTTTTGTCACCGTTGTGATTTTACCCGTACTTTGTGAAAACGAAGCTTCAGTTTACCCCTATTTCGTGAACAGTGGGTACTCGGTAATGACAACTTTGCCCTTCGAAAATACCCCTACTTTTCTGAGTACATTGTAATTTTACGCCTGTTATTTAAAAATTTGGTAGCAACATTGGACAACTTGTTACATACGTATAATTCCACACAACATAAGGACCCACATTTGGTTTAGATATATACATCTCGTACTACAGATAATGGTACATTGATCCAGACAGATGATATACTGCTGGTGGTAGCTCAAACATTCCAAATGCGGGTACAGGCATCAAAACTCCAAACATAAACAATCCTGTGCTGCTGCTGTGCATGGTATCTCCAATTCTACATACCTAGCCTATCTGCACCCTCTCTGCTCTTCTCCTCTGCAGCGAAATGGAAATGTGTCATCCCAAATCGTTACCACAGTTGCAAAATGCAAAGGCAGGTGTGTTCATGTGCTGTGCGGCTGCTTTTACAGAGAAGAGACCACAATGTTCATGCGCCCCTGCTTGCGCCGCCGCCGAAGCTTCGTTTTCATAAAACAAGGGTAAAATCACAACGGCGACAAAAACAAAGGTAGCATCACAATTAGACTTGCAATAGCCCCAAGCCAAAACAAAGTGTTAGGGATTGGATATGGCAAATCAGTGGGATGCGGTATTCTTCAAATACTAACCTCTTTATTATATCTTCTCACACACACATACACACAGCTGAAGCTAGAGCTTTCTAACTAGCTTCAATATGCATGCAATTCAAGGCTATCTGAAGATAGGTACCTCAGCTCTCTAACCTATTATTTCAAAAGGAGCTCAACATATCCTTATATAGACAATTTAGTTCGGTTGCTACAGTAACCACTATAGCTACAGTGGCCTCATGTACAGCTCATTGCTACACCTTCCTCTAAACATCATAGATCACAGCTTATGGTGGGTATGTCAAACACCTTTTAACTAGCAAAATACTCCCTCCGTTTTTCATCAAAAAAAAAAAATTCCCTCCGTTTTTCATCAAAAAAAAAATACTCCCTCCGTTCCAAATTATAAGTCGCTTTGACTTTTTTGGTTCATCCATTTTGCTATCTATCTAGATACATAGCAACCAAAAAAGTCAAAGCGACTTATAATTTGGAATGGAGGGAGTACTATTTACTTTTGACTTGTGTCTTTCCAACTACTTGCGTATGCTAGAAGCTTCAAGGATCAACTACTGAATAGCATCCACTAATCAATATTTTTTTTCATCTTAAGAAAACAAACTAATTCCAACATTCTCCCCCTTAATTTGTTTTCTTGAGATACCTTCTTTTTTTCAACAATCATTACTCTCAACAAAATCCCCATGGTGACATCTTGCTGAAATTTCGTCTCCCACCAATTTGAGTCGTTGTTTTGGAATGAACCGTTTCTTTTCTTTTTGCATCAATTCGAATGTTGGCTGATCTCAGAGTAGGAACATGTACATAATTTGAATCTATCATTTCGGCCTCCAAACTTTTCTCTTCATGGCTCCATGAGTCTCCTATGCCATATATCTTGCTTTTTGCGTGAAAATCGATCTATCTTCCTCCTTGCATACTACTACTACTGCAAATTGGCAACACAATCTTGTAGAGCCTATCAGGTCTTCTTTGTACCTTTATTAGTAGCTTTCCATTTCTTTCACGAACATCAGTAGATCTCCATCCAAGAAAATCTTATTGCCTCACCAAGGCTAATTATATTACGGCACAACCGGGATACATAATATACCTCATTTAGAAACTGTTTTTCGCCATTTTTGCACTGGAGCATGATAGAGTGTCCACCATTATCAAGATACAACACATTGGACTCTAATGCTTTCTCTTTAGTGCACAGTGTTGGCTCAACTTTCTCATCATTGAGCACTACAAGTATAGGCTCATCATCATCACTGCCTTTCTCCATGAAGTATGCCTTTTTCTTCTTATCTTCTTGAGATCTACAATATCTTGCAATATGACCCTTTTTCTTGCATTTGTTGCAAGTTTTTGTTTCCAACATCTCTCTCTAGAATGATTGGCTTTTTCACAAATATCACAGCATAATTCTAAAATTTCTGTACATCTTGTATCTTGATCATGCTCAATTCCCATATCTTTGCCATGGTCATTGTTGCTATCTTGATTCTCATTCTTATTAATATCACCAAAGCACTTATTGCTCTCGTGGTAGGCAAGCCATTGCTCTTTAGTAAGAATACAACTTCCTCATGGTCGTCCATCGCCTTCAGTCACCCAGTCACCTCTTCAATTGAGTTTGAGAGGTTTGCCGTGTCAAGCAAAGGTGTGGATTGCGATCGTCACCTGCTTGTACCGCTTTGGGACAACATGCAGCAGTGATATCCTCGCCAAAGAGATTGAGGGAGCTCATCATCCCTGTTAGGCAGAGCTGCCCAGTCCAACGTCAAGGAGATCCTCCTCAGGCGATCTGCGTCACCATACTTGACGGAGGCTCCAATCCTCATAGATAGTTGCTGTGTGTTAGCTGCGGATACAACGTGCCACCAACTTCCTTCATGACGCGCCCGCCGACGACGGTAGGTGCACAGTGGGCTGTGACTTATTACCACTACCTGCCGGAGCTCTTGGATACCACTTGTTAGGGATCCGGTATGGAAAATCAGTGGGATGCGGTATTCTTCAAATACTAATCTCGTTATTATATCTTCTCACACACACACATACATATACACATACAGCTCAAGGTGGAAGCTAGAGCTTTCTAACTAGCTTCAATATACATACAGCTCAAGGCTCAAACCTATCTGAAGTTAGTTACCCTTGATGTCTAGCTCTCTAACTTATTTCAAAAAGAGCTCAACATATCCTTATACCGATTATTTGGGCCGGTTGCTACAGTAACCGCTGTAGCTACAGTGACCGACCACTATGTACAGCTCATTGCTACACACAATGAAAGCTAATAGTCAATTTCAGTTTTGCTACTTCCTTTATCTAAACTTCATAGATCACAGCTTATGGTGGATGTATCAAACACCTTTTAACTAGCAAAATAAATTTGCTTTTGACTTGAATCTTTCCACTCATACTTGAGTTCGCTAGAAGCTTCAAGGATCAACTAGTTACTAGTGTATAGCATCCACTAATCCAATTTTTTTTCATCCCAAGAAAACAAATTAATTCCAACACAAAGCTCTTCTTTTGAAACACCTAGATAAATTCTACCATAAGAAGAGCTTGTAAAAATGTTTAAGCGTATTTAGTTTCTTTATACTCCCGTGCTTCTAAATTATAAGTTGCTTTAACTTTTTTGGTACATCCATTTTACTATTATGTACACATGACCAAAAATGTCAAAGCCACTTATAATTTGCAACGGAAGGAGTATGAAATTATTGATGAGTATTCCACCAATATGTGGTTCATATTTTAATGAGAAAATGATGGAGCCAATGGAATGTTGCAACCTCTAATAAAAATTCTAGTGCAAAATTTTTAATGCACAGATGCACACAAACGCCAAATCTAATGCAAATTCTAATGCAGGGAATGAGAAAACACACACCTCTTTGATGAAAGAAGGTACCAATGGTGTGGCAAATTGTACTAGAGGGAATGGGAAAACAGGTCTGAAGGAAGGCACCCAAGGTGTATCATGTCCCAAATTTCAGGTGTCTACAATAATGGATGTAGAACTTACCTCCATAATTGGGGAGAAAATAAGCAGCCCTGTGGTCAAAGAATCGGGCCTCCAGTGTGTGCGCAGTAATGGACGTAAAGCTACATCCAAAAGTGGGGAGGCGATAGATAGTGCTGGCGGTCTGCTATCACCCACTGTAAACCCATCCTCACCAATAGCTAAGTCAACAGATGTTTTGAAATTCTACAAAAGAAAAGGTTTGGCTATGAGTCCTTTTTCTTTTCTGATATGGATGATCATGAAGATTTAATGTTTGCTTATGAATTCAGTATCAAGTTTACACCTCATTTTGCATATCACAGGTAAACGCCTTTGGAGCAAAGATGAACCTGACATTGTGGAGAATCCAACGATTATCAAAGAAATCAACAATCAATCAGGCACAAGCAAAATGAGAGTCGCCCAAAAAAAAGGTTAAGGCTATAATTCCACCTACTCTCTAATTTTCACAAATGGTAATACTTAGTTATGTGACACAAATATCAGGCTCAGAGAAGGGTATACCTCGACTCAAGGTTCTCAACAACACAACTGAATCATGGGATTCCACCGTAAAGCCAAGTCCAGATGGTGTCATGATAAAGAGAGTATATATCAGTGATGTAGGGCAAAGGCATGCAAGGCGTAAACTCAACGTAGATGAAGAACCCCAGGGTTTAGAAACACCAATCAGTGCATGCAGTTTGAGGGCCATCCATAGGATTAACTATACTAACATGGATGATGATGATGGTGTCAATAAGAATGTCAAAGATGCAAAAGCACTTAATCCTTTGACAAAAAAAATTTATCGCTTCATGGAGAATGTGCGCCCTATTCTTGGTAAGGACAAGGAGAATGTGCACCATATTACTGGTAAGGATCTCATCTTTGTGTCCACAAACACAATAATCCATTGACTTAATTTATTACTTCTATATGGTGAGTAGGTAACTAGTAGTCTAGGAGATGTCTACATAACTAGGGGTGGGTAAGGAGACAACTGCACTTTCTATTTTCCAGCTTTCTTCTGGCATAATCTTATTTATAGTCTCCTTTGAGACTCAACTTCAAACGGAGCTCAACCAGCCATATACATAACCACAATTTTATGACCAATGCAACTTTCTTTTTTGAATCCCCTTCAACAAGTGAATTTAGAGAATTCAAAGATATGGTATCAATATTGCTCAAAAATTGTGTTGGATGGAAGAATTACTTGGGAAAGTTTATCCAAAGAATTAGCGACTTCGATAATATGCTAACTCTTGTCCATTATGCTTTACTCCATAATAAATTATCTATTGTTTACATGGTTAATATTTTCCATCTTTACTCTTTTTTACTATGTAGAACATACATCATTTTTACATTGGGAGGAAACTATAGTGATGTCTGATTGCTGCCAGATTTGCCTCTTCCACGAGTCTTCACCATGAATGCTCAATAAATAAATTTTCCTCTCTCACAAGTCATCATTGCTCAACAAATGGTCAGGGTGCCCCTACATTCGATGACCTCCTAGACTCATTTCGAAATGACTACCTTGTGAAGTGGGAAGAGGATGACATAAAGAATGTGTTGAATAACACTTTTGAAAAGGAGACGGCTCAACAAATATTGAAGGACATATTGTTTATTCAAAAAACAGATACAAGTTGTTGGGATGGTCTTGAGGAAAAGACCCGTAAAAATGGATATGACAGGAAGAAAGATGAAATTGATCCAATAGATTGGGAGGCTGTCCTACATGCAACATTTGATGATATTAAAAGCTGCATCCAGAAGCGAGGAGAACAGAGCAAAATAGCATTTAGGCTGCTGGTATGTTAATCTCAATTTTATTTATTTTCCATGCAGTTTGTTTTAGAGATATTTGCCATCACTGCCAGCCTCCCTCTCAAGTAGGATGCTGATATCAAAGATTTGCAACCTCTTATCCACCATTATTACGTTTGCACATAGAAGAGCATGTGTGTCATTTCATTAAGAAGTATATAAAGGAGAGTGGGACCTCCCAGGACATAGGCCAACCAAAAAGAAAACCAACTCAGGTCATTAATTAATTAATTATCTCCCACGAGCCATCTAGCCACATGGATGCAGCAGCACCTGTATGTTAGGCCTAGCACCCTCAAACTCTGGTAACACCCTCTACAGTACAACACCTAGCAGGTCCAGTCTCTGCAAAGAGACAAGATGTGTTGGATATTTTCCTCTGTGGACACACTGCCGAACGAGGAAGCCCCTGTGTCCAGATGGCCAACCATGGGCATACCTATAGATTTCCAACCTATTAATTATTAGTTTGAGAGTATTATTGGAACTTCTAATCCCCCTCTCCTTTTTCATAAATTAACAATCTCTCATCTTTAATAGTTTCACATGGTTAATATTTATGCTTGCAAGCAATTATCCATTTTAATAAAAGAATAATTATTTAAGCTTGCAAGCATTTATCCATTTTGATAAAAGAATAATTTATCATGTTTAATAGTTTCTCATCATTAATACTTATGCATGGTCTCATAAAGAGAGATGATCATGCAATAGATTCTCAGCATCAATACTACTTATGCATGCAGGCATTTTTAATTCGAATCAAGAAAGATAATGGACACACCAGCCTGGAGTTTCTTAGACACATTGATGCAACAGAAGCAAAGTAAGGCCAAACATTTCCTTACCTATGTATTCATAAATGCTATATACCATATTACAAAATAAATGCAATGCTAATAATATAGACATGGAGTGATAAACATTAATGTTTATGTTGTTAACACCAAATTGAGTAATTTGATATATTGAAGTATAATGCAAAGCCATACATTCTTGTCTCAAGGAACTACCTACTGAGCATACGTGGGCTTGGAAATAAATGTGTTCACTGTATTATGCTCTTATCTCTGAGAGCCGGTGGATTCCCGGTAAGTCATATTTTTTTATGCACTTTCATCTTTAGTTAAGTTAACAAAATATAATATTTTACCTTTCACTCTCATATTAGGTGGATACAAATTATCCCGCATAGCAGTAAGGTTACAATGGGTGCCACTGGCTCCTTATCCATCTCTACAATTTCGTGAAATTATTAGGTAACGTATTTCCTACTTGGTGCCAGCAATATTCTTTATCCTTACATTTTTATTTCATCAAGATATCTCTTTGTTTATCCTTATTTTTTTTTCTTATTTAAGGTATCCTCGGGAGAAAGATATTGATGTGTACATCTGGCCACGGGTTGCTTCTATGACCACAGAACATCAGTAAGCGTTTGTAAGCTGTTTTATAGTTTGGAAAAGTTTAAAAATGCATGATGTAACATATTCTCATAAACAGATCTGAAGTACATCGTCTGCTCATAAATTTTGGAAAGGTAATATATTATTTCTTTTTTGCACTTCTACAATCTCCTTCTCATCATCTATAGTATATTTTGTCTTGTCCTTCATGTTTTGCACTTCTACAATCACCGTTTCTTCATCCCAGAGAATCTGCACCAAACAACACCCAAATTGCGATGTTTGCCCAATGACACCGAGTGCATATACTATGAAAGTAAAAACAAAAGGTTTGTTCATTGTTTCTGAATGGCCTTCTCTTAATGGTTGTTATTGCTTAGTGGCTTAATGCCCTTTGTGCTCAATGGCTGGAAGCCCTGGGCAGGCCTGTTCTGAACTCTCTCCTCTCTCAGTATAAATGTAATCCTCGCTTGTGGCAGCTTCTTCAAGCTCTATCATTATCTAATTTTATGTTCTGTCCATAGATCTAAGCTTGCTGCCCATGAAGATGTTGAGGATATAGGAGATATTGAGGATATAGGAGCATCCAGAATTTCATTGCCAGTACACAAAGATCAACAGAAGGCAAAAAAAAGAGCAACAACTGCAACAAAACACACTGTGTATGCTCAATTTGTTCTTCCAACAAAAATTATGGTAGACTTATATTTACGTGAATACTTATCCATTTATTATGTCCTTTGGTTATGTCATGGTTCAGGTATATAATCCCAGATAAGGATATCATCTTACATAAGGTATGTTATATTTGTAGTTTCTCAAGAGTTATCTTTATGTACTTGCTCCAATCCGGACTAAATATTGAATAACCATGTTACCAGTTTGGTAAGTTTGATGCAAGGCTACCTCGGGACCCAAATTATTATCTTCTACTAGTTCACAACAATGGCACCAAAATCACAAAGGGAACTATTCTGGTGGGTATATATGTATATTCGATATTCTATTTGTTTCTATTGGTTCAAGCTTACATGGAAATTGTACCACCAATAATATATTTATTTACAATATCTACTGAATAAAATAAGTTTGCTTTGTAATTGTAAATTATAGTGAGGATATATCTTTCCACAAATGTCCACAAAACCAAATAATCCTTGCCAACAAGCATTTTTAATCAAATCGTTAGGAACTAGCCAATTGTGGAAACTGTCTACCTCATGTGAGCCAAGAAGCCACTTTGCAGTATGGTCGCCTTTGGATTCATAAAGACTTTAGGTTGGGTTCTATGCATTCCTTGGTTATATATGCCAATGTTTTCTGATCGTGATCACGATTAATCGTGATTAATCGTCCCCGATCGGTACTTAGCACTCGATTAGGGTCTCCGATTCGATCGGAGCGATCGAAAACTTGATCGCCCAATTAATCGTCGATTAGTCGCGATTAATCGTCCGATCAGAGCCTCTTGGTCGATCGGATCGAAATATGCAGATGGGCTGCTTGCCGGGCCCGGGGCCAGCCCATTAGGGTTTCACTTATATACCTCACCCCCACTCTCCTCGGTCCTCAGTCACTCCCAACTCCAGCCGTCAGCTGCTGCTCGTGCATCTACCGTCGCTTGCTTGCTGCATCTCTCTCTCCTCCTCCCTCCCTCCCAGTTCAATCCAAGCAGCCCGCTGCCGCTTGCTTGTTGCTTGCTTGCCTCCTCCTCCCTCTTCCCCGCTGCTTGCTTCCTCCTCCCCCCCTCTGCTGCAAGGGCGCCAACTCTCTTCCCCACCTGAGGCTTGATGTGTACCATATAAATATATAGTATATGGTATATATACCATACATATATAATATATAGTCCAGCATTGCTGATCTATCGAGGTCGATTAATCGTCCCCGATCGCCGACAATCGTCGTCGATCGTCCCGATCGGCGTAAACGATAAGCCGATCGAGAAAACATTATGGGCACAAAGTACAAATGCACGGTGACCTTGGTCCTCTACCAATCCAAGTGCCCCAACATGCCCCCCTGCCCTTCTCAATGTGTTTGAACTATTGTTGGCAAGGGTGGCGCCAAAACAAAGGTGTCTGGTTTGGATTGAACATGTTCCAATTTTGGACCTAGTGGAGGAATTGTACCAGTGGAAATTCACCAAATTCTAGGCCTTACAGCAGTGAATCAGCTTACAATGCTTTCTTGAAACTATGAAGTTTGCATGAGCACCTTACAATACTTTCTTTCTTAACCATTAAGTTGGATGGAAGAGTTGGGCTCCCATAGATAGTGTAAATCCTTCATTGGGCTTCCATCAACAATGGGTATTGGATCGCTGATCTCCTAGCCAAGCGTGGATTTCCTCATCCATTTGCTTGCCTCATATCTTTATGTTCACTTTGTTCACTACCTGTTTCGCTAGTTGGTGGAGCAGATCAATCGAAGTGTTCTTAAAAAGAGCTGTGCACAGCTCTTAATTATCTGATCATCCTAAGCATGGCAATGCATATGTGTTGTCCTCCCCGCAGATGATGGCAAAGGATTGTACCCAGATCCTTAGTTGATCATAGGTTGGTGGGTGTTATGATCCAAAGTCAGCATAGATGGAGACTAAAGTATTTGGGGGAAGTGGAATGTTTGTTCTTTCTTCATTGCTTTTCCTTGGTACATCACCTCTCTTTATATAAAGAGGACACCAGCCACCAAGGAAGGCCCAATCAAATCATAAAATATCCAGTCCTATCTCTAATTGACCAAATCTAATCCTGTCTCAAACTCATCAAATCCCTATAATCCCTCTAATCAATCTAATCTAATCTCTTTCCCCGATCCTTTTTTCCTTGGGCGCTATAGGTGATGCTACAGTACCTTCACATCAGCCCAAGCTGGGGCCCAACACCCATAACATTCACCTCCCTTTTGCAATAGCTGGCCTATTTGAGGGGCTCGCTTTACCTTTGTTATTTAAAACTAAAATATGACTACAAATGGTTCCATGGCTTTATGGGCTAAAATTAAAAAGAATGGAGGATGTAGCAGCCCACTAGTAGCGTGGGCCTGCAGGTGCTACAACATATGACATGGCCACCGGCATTCATGGCAAAGAGTGAACCGCCTTTGGTGTTGCGCTGGTCATTGGCCACACTCTGCGTGGTTGAACGTGCAGCAGCACCGGCATTCATGGCAAAGAGTGAACCGCCGTTGGTGTTGCGCTGGTCATTGGCCACACTCCGCGTGGTTGAACATGCAGGCTGCCATTTGCTCAGCATGCACATCTTCCCTACCATCCACCCGGACACATGGTGCGCCCCAGACGCTTCTCCTTAGGGAGAGATCGCACTGAGTCCACCTGCTGCTTTCCTCCTTCGTGAGCATTGTGGACATATGAGCAGGGCGCCGTAAGGCGTGGGCAGCAGGAAGCCATGGGAATGGATGGAAACCAAAGCAAGCTGATATCCTTGGATCATTTTGGGGATAACCATTGCCAAGGCATGTTCAACAAGGGTGCGAAGCCATGGGAATGGATGGAAACCAAAGCAAGCTGATATCCTTAGATCATTTTTGGGACAACCATTGCCTGTCATGTTCAGCAAGCAAGGTCGCAGAAGCCATGGGAATGGAAGGTGTCAAGGGCGTCGAACCCTCGGGTAGCTGGCCCTCGGCTACGCAACTCGTAGCCTCGGTCCGTCGTCTTCTCCGGTGAGGTAGAACCCAAGCCGCAGGCTTAGTTGAGAGTTTAGGAAGGAGATTAGATTGGTAATTCTTACTTAATTCGAAATAATGTCAATTACAAAATATATAGCCCTTAGGCCTAACCGAACGGAGCAACATAGACTCCCTAAATTCCCCGAAACCAAAACAAAAGCCTCGGGACTCTTTCCTTCTAGCCACGCTCGGAGATCGCTCTGCCCCTCGTCCTCGCGTGCTCTGCTCAGCCAGCCCCTGCGCGTTCCACGGCGGATGTCGCGCGCCCGGCGTCTCGCTGCGTGTACGTGCGCCCGACCATGACATCTCTCCCCCCTCGAGAGGCAGCTCATCCTCGAGCTGGAAAGCCGGAAACCTGACGGTGAAGGGCTCAACATCTTCCCAAGTTGCGGATGCAGCGGACTGGCCCTTCCAGTGAATGAGCACCTGGCGCACACCGCGTGCCAGTTGGAAGCGCACTGCCCGCTCCGGCTCCGGAGCCACAGCCCCGTGTAGCAGCGGTGGAAGAGGTGGGGGCGCGTCCGGCGCCGGCCCGTGGTACTTCTTCAGCAGCCCAATGTGGAACACATCGTGGATGCGGGCGCGATCGGGCAAGGCCAGGCGAACCGCGACGTCGTTGATGAGCTCGGTGACGCGGTAAGGCCCGAAGAACCTGGCCTTCAGCTTGCCGGTGGTGTGCTGGTGCAGGGAGGACGCTGCACGCTGCCGTAGGCGCAAAAGCACCCAATCGCCCACCTGATAAACAACATGCCGATGAACCTTGTCATAATGTAGCTTCTGCGTTGCCTGTGCTTGCTCCAGCCGGTAACGAACGTCGACCAGGAACTCTTCCCTCTCCTCCATGCTCTTGGCGACGGCGGCCACGCGCGTCTCCCCGGGCTCATAAGACCGGATGGACGGAGGGTCGCGGCCGTAGACGATGCGGAAGGGCGTGTCCCGCAGCGACGTCTGGTAGGCCGTGTTGAAGACGAATTCGGCCCAAGGCAGCCAACGCAGCCACTCACGCGGCCGATCTCCCGTGATGCAGCGGAGGTACATGATGATCACTCGATTGGCCGCCTCCGACTGCCCATCCGACTGCGGATGGAACGCCGTCGTCATTTGGAGCTTGGTGCCCAGCAGCCTCATGAGCTCCCGCCAGAACGTCGATGTGAAGACGGGGTCACGGTCTGACACCATGGACTGCGGCACGCCGTGCAGACGTACGATGTCGGTGAAGAACGCCTGGGCGACCGACTCGGCGGAGTAGGGGTGTGCCAAAGGAATAAAATGGCAATACTTACTAAATCGATCGACGACGGTGAGGATCACCGATTTGCCACGGACGCGGGGAAGAGCTTCCACGAAGTCGAGGGCGATGTCCGTCCAAACACCTTGCGGCACCGGCAGCGGGAGGAGCAAGCCTGCTGGATGAAGATGCTCCGACTTGTACCGTTGGCACACAGCACATGCACGCACCATGTCCTGCACCAGGGTCTTCATGTTCAGGACGTGGAAGTCACGACGGAGTCGGTGGAGAGTACGCTGGACACCTTCATGTCCCACCTCGTGCACGGCTGCTATGATTTCTTGGACCAGGGGGGAGGCAGGAGGGATGTAGAGCCTCCCTCGCGAACCGGACCATGCCGTCCCACCACGGTCCACGGTGGCCATGCGTGCGCCGGAGCCGATCTCGGCGTGGAGGGCGACCAGGCGCTGGTCGGCACCCCGAGCCTGCCAAGCCGCGACAGAAGTCGAACCGCGGGCGCCGACACAGCCAGCGGGATGTCTCCTTAGTGTCCCGCCGTGACAAATAAGCATCCGCCACTACGTTCGTGGTTCCCGGCTTGTACTCAACGACGAAATCAAAGCCAAGAAGCTTCCCCACCCAATGATGTTGGGGGATGGTCGCCAAGCGTTGGTCCAGCAGGTACTTCAAGCTGTAGTGGTCCGTCTTGACAATGAACCGACGGCCCCAGAGGTATGGTCTCCAGTGTCGAACGGCGTGGACCAACCCGATGAGCTCACGCTCATAGGCTGCAAGGGCGCTGTGTCGAGGCGCCACGGCCCGGCTGAAGAACGCGATGGGATGACCATCCTGGATGAGTACCGCCCCAAAGCCATGGGACGACGCGTCACACTCGACGATGAAGGTCTTCGCGAAATCCGGCATGGCGAGGACGGGCGCCGTAGTGACGGCCGCTTTGAGCGCCTCAAAAGCCGCGGCGGCCTCCTCGCTCCAAGAGAAACCATCCTTCTTGAGGAGGGCGGTCAGTGGCGCTGCGACGGAGCCGTAGTTGTGGACGAACTTGCGGTAGTAGCCCGCCAAGCCGAGGAAGCCGCGCACCACCCGTGCCGAGCGAGGAACCGGCCAGTCGTGGATGGCCTGGACCTTGGCCGGGTCCATGGCGACGCCCGCCTCCGAGATGATGTGGCCAAGGTATGCCACGGAGGAGACCCCGAACGCGCACTTGGAGCGCTTGACGAATAGCCGCTGGTGGCGCAGCTCGGTGAGGACCACACGAAGATGCCGAAGATGATCTGCCCACGACTTGCTGTAAATCAAGATATCGTCAAAGAAAACGAGCACGAACCGGCGGAGAAACGGGCGAAGGACATCATTCATAAGAGCCTGGAACGTGGCCGGGGCGTTGCAGAGGCCAAACGGCATGACCAAGAACTCGTAGAGGCCATCATGCGTGCGGAACGCCGTCTTGTGGATGTCCTCCGGCTTCATGCGCACCTGATGGTACCCGGAACGCAAGTCAAGTTTGGTGAAGAACTTCGCGCCGTGGAGCTCGTCGAGCAGCTCGTCGACCACCGGAATCGGGAAAGCGTCCTTCACCGTGAGCGCGTTCAGCACACGGTAATCGATGCAGAACCTCCAGGACCCGTCCGGTTTCTTGACGAGGAGGACAGGAGAGGAGAACGCGGAGTCGCTGCGTCGGACGATGCCCTGCTCGATCATCGCGGCACACTGCTTCTCAAGCTCGTCCTTGTGCGCCGCTGGGTACGGTAGGGGCGCATCGCCATAGGCGCGGCGTCGGGCTTGAGGACGATGTGGTGTTCACGGCCCCGCCGGCGGCAACCCCTCGTGGCTCGCTGAAGACGCCGTCGAACGCGTTGAGAAGCCCCTCCGGGAGGGAGTCGGACGCCGCGACGGCGTGAACAGCCGGGCTTGGCCGGGCGGGTCGACTCCGCGCCCGACAGCGCCCGCGCCCGGCTGAACGCCATCGACCGTCCGTGAAGTCCCACACAATGGGACCGAGCGTCTCCATCCATGCAAGGCCAAGAACCATGTCGTACCCGGCCAAAGGCATCACGAAGAGGTCGACGATGGACTCCATGTCATCAATGAGAATTGGGGCCTTGCGGATCACGCCGGGGCAGGAGACACGCTCGCCGTTCGCCACTGCCGCCGTGAGACCGGGGCGCGGGGTGGACTGGGAGCCCCGGCGACGCCAAGCAGCAGAGCCTCGCCGATGAAGCCGTGTGTCGAACCGGTGTCGACGAGGGCGATGAGGGAGGCAGCCGCCCAGCCACACCCGCAAATTGGATCGTGTTGCCAACCGGGACCCCGGCGACGGCGTGCGTGGGAGAAGACCGGGGCCTCCGCATCCGGTGCGTCCTCAGCCGGCGTGTCGTCGAACTCGACGCCCGTCGATGTAGAAGATACGCTTGCAGTACGGTTGTGGCCACGCGTGTACTTCTCGTTGCAGTTAAAGCAGAGGCCAAGCTTGCGGCGCTCGTCCTGCTCCTGGGCCGATAGCCTCTTCATAGGCCCGGTGGCGGGCGCAGCCCCGCCGCGGCGGCTTCTCTGCAGACGGCGCCGCCGGCGGTGCCGGAAGAGCCAGCGCGGTGGAGGCGCCCGGCAAAATGCCACGGCCACCGGCCTTGACGGGCGCCGTGTGGTACTGCTCCCCCGGTTCCAAATGGGCGGGCTAGACTCATGGCCGCCGCCAAGGACTGCGGGTTGTGGACTCGGACGTCGAGGCTGAGCGGGGGGCCCAGGCCGCCCGTGAACAGTTGCACGCGTTGTGCCTCGTCGAGGTGGCCGCTGGGGCGAGGGGGCCTGAAACCGTCCTGGTATTCCTCGACCGTGCCAGTCCGGGGCGGCCGCCAGCTCGAAGAGAGGAGCGGAGCGGAGAGGTGGCCCGTGAAGCGCAGGTTGATGAGCTCTTTGAAGCGCTGCCACGACGGTGTACCCTCGTCCGTTTGGACTTGGATATACCACATCTGCGCGCCATCGAGGAGGTTGTAGGAGGCCATCCACGTCTTCTCCTCTTCCATGATCCTCTGCTGAAAAAAATAGGACTCACAACGATTGATGAACGCGAGCGGGTTCGACTTGCTGTCATACTTGGGGAAGTCCATCTTCTGGAACTTCGGGGGACGGTCGTGGTGGTGTTCGCCAGACGGAGTCTTTGTGCCTGAGGACGACGAACGCTCCGACAGGGACGCAATCGCCTTGGCCTGGGCCTCCATGGTCTTGGCGTTGGCCTCCGCGGTGGCCTGCAGAGCGGCGACGGCGGCGGCGAGTTTCGTCACGGTGGTCTGGAGGTCTTCGGGTTCCCCCATTGGTGCAGCACATGACGCAGCGGCGGACGGGGCAGGGGATGCTGGAACAAGAGCGGCGGCTGGTAGGCTTGCGGGTGGTGGTGAGGATGATCGGGAAGGCGAGGATCGCCGGGATCGTGATACCAGGTTGTCAAGGGCGTCGAACCCTCGGGTAGCTGGCCCTCGGCTACGCAACTCGTAGCCTCGGTCCGTCGTCTTCTCCGGCGAGGTAGAACCCAAGCCGCAGGCTTAGTTGAGAGTTTAGGAAGGAGATTAGATTGGTAATTCTTACTTAATTCCGAAATAATGTCAATTACAAAATATATAGCCCTTAGGCCTGACCGAACGGAGCAACATAGACTCCCTAAATTCCTGGAAACCAAAACAGAAAGCCTCAGGACTCTTTCCTTCTAGCCACGCCCGGAGATCGCGCTCTGCGCGTCCTCGCGTGCCTGCTCAGCGCGCCCTGCGCGTTCTGCGTCACGGCGGATGTCGCGCGCCCGGCGTCTGCGCGTGTACATGCGCCCGACCATGATAGAAGGAAACCAAAGCAAGCTGATATCCTTGGATCATTTGGGGGATAACCATTGCCTGGACCCTGGCCACCTAAGGAAGGCCCGATCAACAAATCACATCCAATCCTAATAATTGACTTCAAATCTCTAATTGATCTAATCTAACCTCTTTCCTAATCCTTTTTCCTTCCTTGCTGAGTCTAAGTTCCTTCCTTGCTGAGTCTAAGTTCTTTTGTTAGGATGTTTGCCCAGATTCTTTCTCTTAATGATTAGATAAATAGCAATGTTGTGTCATCTTGTTTGTTTGATGTTTTTTAATCCATTATGAAATGCTTGCCTTGTAATTCTATACATCTTAATTGTGCCAAAGAATTACATCATCTTATTTATGTACTAAGAACTCATTATTTTTGTAAATTTTATATTTTAAATCAACAGATTCCTCCCTACACTGCACTGAAAGGAAAATTCCCACTGAATGGTTCCTTTTTTCAAAAAAATGAGGTACTTATTTATATTCATGCCATGCCCACAGACAAACCTATATAGTGATTACAAAATATCATGATTGTTTTGTAGGTTTTTGCTGATCATTCATCTAGCCACACTCCAATAGAAATAAGCTCCAAATATGCTTATGCCACAACTACTGTTTATTTTGGTTCTTCAATAGGTTCCATCACACAAGGTATGACATGATTAAACAGCTATTTTGAAAAAAAGTGATGAATAGCTTCTTCCATATACTAGGTGCATCATTTAATTATCATTCATTCAGATCAAAGAGGGCAAAAGGATGAGATGATCTTGAATGAAGGTACATTGTTATATCCACCCATGTTCACCTGATTAAATAGTTTTCAAAATATATTAGGGGTCATATGCATATGAAACTAATCTTTGATTAATGATTTAAATGCTGATTTGCTCTTATTTCCAGTTTGCATTATTGCCTCTACGTTGAAACTGAACACTCACTGATTGATTTAAATGCCGATTTGCTTTAATTCTTTTCTATTTTGCATAATCTAGCCTCTGTTTTCAGATTGTGCACTCACTCATGAGGTTTTAATTTATGATGCACATCCCCACTGCATGGCCAATGAAGTTGGCAACCCGTTTTGTTGTCCTGCTTAACCATAGGAATAGGATTTACATTCTCTTTTTGCGCTTCAAATAGAGGAGATTATAATGCACAAATAGAGGCAAGCAAAGCTTCTATATGAGAGACAAAGGAAGCATCGGGTGCGCGGAAGGGCCTCTAGCCTAGTGGTTGGTTAGAGCACCTAAGTAGCATCGAAACAGGTCTGCGTTAATTAAAAATAAAAAATAAAAAAAGGTGGGGGTTTCCCCTGCATTCTCTGATGCAACTTACATGTTTCTCATGCCCTCATCTCTCATGCAAGCTACATGTTTCTCCATGCCCTCCGGTGGCGGTTTTATTCACAAAGGTAACCAAAGTTACTGTAGCAGGAGAGGATTATTTGCATTTGAACCCAAGTAACTGCAATGAAGAAACTTTTTGGCTATTCCTGGTCTAGCTGCTAATGATAAATATGCAACCGTACACCTGTTGTAAATGAGAATAAGCAAAGAATTGTGCGAAGGAAATCATGACGGCACTACATGTTGGGATGGATGATGAGAAAACCATTCTGTTTTTCTAAGTTTGTTCCAAACAGCGGAATGTGAACTATCTGTCCTGTAATTGTCTTGTCAATTGGCTTTGTGTTTTTCCTGTGTCGTTGGCATCCTAAGTAGCAGTAGCTAAAAGTAAGGTTTCAGGTATTTTATTGTTTATATTGTGTTGTCAATAAGTTGTGTATTTGTTCCACACTTGCATTCTTCACACATGGCAACTAAGCTTGAATCTACTAGATTAAGTAATCAGTTGCCTGAATTATCACTTAAAAAGGCTGAAGACATTTGTGCTTGTGACTGTACATCTGTGATATATATGCAGGATATGTTTGTGTAAGAGGATTTGACCCTGTGACGAGGCGTCCCCATTCACTATGTGACCAACTGCTTGCTACAAATGCTAATAAAGGCAGGAAAGAATCAATGTGTAAAATGAACGCAAAGAAGGATTTGCCGTCTATCAAGAAAGTAATTGGCAAGAAGAAACCGAAGCATGCGTTCAACACAAAAGGAAGGAAGCTCATTCATTCATTCTGATGCATCCATATAGTTGCTATCTTAGCTTGTCTCAGTTGCCCTCGATGACCTAAACATGTGGGACTTGCTCTACTACTACCTTTCTTTTGTTAACTTTTTTTTTTTCTTGACAGCAAGCGATTTTATTATCAACAGCAACGTGCTGTGAGTAACGTTACATTGTTCAAGCCTACAGATTGTAGAGCTTGTTGCACAATGCACTGCTGTACATGATGCTCATAGGAGCAAGAAAACTAAGTTTATATTCTGAGATGGTGAGTAAGTGCACCCGCCACCGTGGAGTTTTGTTACCTGCTGATAAGAAAACTCAAAGTTTATATTCTGAGATGGTGAGTCAGTGCATCCACCGCTGAGTGAGTGCGTCCACTGCCATGGAGTTTTGTTGCTTGCTGATCTTCAAGATCTTGGAATCCTGCATCTTGAGGTGGAATGGTCGGTTCCACCGAGGAAGTGCACCAACTGTTGGAATCCTGCATCTTGAGGTGGAATGGTCGGTTCCAACGAGGAAGTGCACCAACTGTTACAATCTGATAAGTTGTTGTCGAGGTTCATACCTCATAAACTCAGTGACATTAACAGCTAAGGCAGGAGCTGCTGCCAACTTTGCTGTGACGTAGATCGTGGTTGAACTTGAGTACATCTCAGGCGGCAGCGATGGTCTTCCTCGGCATGACGACATGCTATAGAATAATTTTCTCCGGTTCTCCGTTGTGTCTGATTAGATCGTTCGTTGGGCATGTAAGGCCTTTTGCCGAAAGAAGACACCTATACAAAGTGTCATACATGTTTGAATTTGATACCTGAATATAATGTGATGTCGTGATGACATACTCAGCTATTTTTCTAATAATATAATATGAATCTTCTTTCGTCTTAAAAAAGAAGTGACATTCTGCACAAAAGTACATGCAGCCAACTTTGCTTGTGAACCTGTTCATCATTTGCACCTGTAATGCAGAGATGCTCCATGTGGTAGTCTTGATGGCCGTGTGTCCTGTCTTGCATGTGTTTGCAGATTGGTCAGGTGCTGTTGAGGTGTAGGCATTGTTGATTGTTAAGGTGCCATGTGAAGTTGAACTCTGGTAGAAGCTTATTAGTTATGTAGGAGGCTAGGAGCTGGCCAAGGAGTCCATTCTTTCCGCTGAGACCTAGATTTCCACAAATACCACAACGTTAGCATATGCTTTCTTTAAATCTTGCTCCTGCTGCTTCACTTGGCCTAGTGAGAATGTTGTGTTCGAAGTGCTGGCACATCATGTTCTTTCAGGTGAGTCCATCTAGCTCTCTTTGTTATCCCTAAGCTTGTCGCATCTAATAAGAATTTGTAAATTCAGATTGAGCTGATAAAAACTTATGAAGTGTACAGGTACAACTAGCATCACCGATTTCTTGACTTGTATCTGTAGTCCCATGGGCATTATCAGCATCTACGAGCTTATTCAGCTGACTACTACATCGGAGTGGCATCGTTTTTTCTTTTGCCTTACATGAAAAGAAAAGCTTTATTAGACAAATCATAACCTAGGTACTACTGCTGTATAGCTGGGAAAGGCACAGCGATGTGCACATGCCAAATCTTCCGTGAAGAAACAAATCTTCCCAAATAAAAAAAACATTTTCACAGAATGGGGAAACACAAATTCATTTTCAGTTCGGGGGAAAGCAAATCTATTTCCAGATTAGGGGAAAACAATGTGCCCAGAAGATGAACGAACTTACAGATCTTTGATTGTTCCAAAAAAATAAACACTTGAAGAAGCTGTGGCTCCATGCAAACTCGTGGGTTTGGATTTAGGATCTTGGTTGATAGGGATTGGAGAGGGTTGGCGTTCCATAGGTCGCGAATGAGCCGGCGTCGCGTGGCCGCCAAAAGGAAGGTGGTGCCACCGGCCAGCGATGGGGCAGCCTCGCGTGCCGTAGATGGCGAAGAGGAGCCTCGCGTCGCCGAGGCTGCGGCCGGCCGTCGCCTGGTGGCTGCTCGTTTTTTGCTCGAGTTGGAGATGAAGCTTTCCTTTAGGAGAGGAGACGAAGCATTTGACCCTCGGCCTGTTGGCTCTACAAGGCCCAAAGCAGGTCACGTAAAGCCTATCCGAAGCTGCCGACGAAAAAATCAAAACCGAATGGCCAGCTTCTTTGGCACCAGTAAGGTTTCCATGAAGTTCGACTTCATTTTTTCTTTCCTAAAGAATTGAGCACTAGGAATGTAATCCTATGGAGTACTTATAGTACCTTTCCTATCAACCAAAGGCTTGGAAAGGAAATATTCCATAGGAAGTGAAATCCTATAAAATTCCTTTGCTCTACCTGTGCAGCACCAAATGGAGCCCGCAACCATAACCCCCACTGCTATTAGCGCGTTTGTAGTATTATGATTCGTAATTGGATAACAGTTGTCATCGACTCTGATTGCATTCAGCAGCAGCCGGCCGCAAGGTGCAAGTTCACCGGTGTATTGGATGGCGTTGTTCAGAGTTTTTTCTCGCATGGTACCATACAGCATCCCAGCAGGAGAATTTTATTCCGTCTAGAAACCAAACGGTGGGCTAGATAGGTCCTATATATCTATCTAGGATGGGATAGATGCATGGTTCCAATATGTCCATCCAGGATAGGCTGTGCATAGACTGCAGTGATGATTCGGTGCAAGGAACCAAACGCTACCTTAATAACTGTATCAATCATACTCCCCCGCCCCATAAATAAACGCTTTATTTGACTTCCACAATTTCGATTTAACCATTCATCTTATTTAAAAATTTTAATAAATATTATTTGTTTTGTTATGACTTATTTTATCATTAGAGATATTTTTTTATAATAATTTATTTATTTTGTTATTTAGACAAAAATTGAAGTAAGACAAATGGTAAAACCAAAATTATGAAAGTTAAATAAGAGCGCGTTTTTTATGAGACGGAGAAAGTACACGTCAAAACATTCCAGAAACTACCGCAGTCAAACTCCCAAAGCATGTAAAGAAAATACCCCCCGTCCCCTTTTCAGTGTCGTTTGAAAACCGTGACCGTGCTCCTGTCTCATTTCCCGAGCGACCGAGCGCGAGCGAGTACATTCCAGAAACTAACGCAATCCAGGTCCCAAGCATGTAAACAAAATACCCTCTTGTAATACTTTGCCAAATATAAATGTTCGCTAATGAATAGCGACAAGACTCTTTCTATTCTCTGAAAAGGAAGTAGATAATAATATGATGATTTGGCAAACATTCACAAAGTTCCAGATGTGGCACATCCCTTCACTTATTTTAGTCATCTTCTACCTCCTTTCTAGGTACACTGTTCACCTCACCACCTCACCTTATCATCTAGGTACCAGGTGATGTTCACTTCAGCTTGATCATATTGTTCTTCTTAGGTTCCATGTGACGTACACTTCAACTTTATCACCATCAACTTCTCTGTATTGACTCCTAATTTTACGGGTGAAGTCTAGATCGAATTTCAAATTCTTACCCTCTTCTTGGCTGTCGTTTGTTGTGATTACTGTTAGGTCCACCTTTATCTGGACTTTGAAATGTCGACGATAGGGCAATGCAATCACACATGGAGTCAGTTCCAGATTGCATGTGCAGCCACAGGGAAAGGACATGCTCCTTGCACGTTCACAGCTGAAGAGATGGACGCTTTTGCTCCCATAGTCAATGGTGCTTGCCTTGATGGTACCATACACGGCACGGTTTCTAGAACCGAGGTCTTTGAGGTTCAACCTCACCCAAACAGCGGTCTCAATGGCGTTTGACATCACCAAGTATGTTACCTCCAGCTTGCGGCCAAGGCCTCCATCAATGGTTTTTGTGTGTTCCTCAATTTCTTCAAAATCATCACCAGAATCAACACTCCACCCCGCTGTGATGACATCATCCGTGTCATCGGCTGGGAAAACCTCCCAACACAAGGGGCCATAAGCCTCTAGAATCTCACGTGGTCCAAAGGGTACCAAATCGACCATTCCTTCCTACACATGACGGCATGAATGTGAAGGGTTTAAATTTTTTAACAATATATAAAGTATGTAAGAGGCATAAAGCATATATACCTCTTGTACTTGCCCATCCGACGGACTGTAGATGTGCCGGCGACTGTGGCAGTCATAGGCGTTGATACAGGAGGTGCGGAAGTTTGCACGAATGGCCAACAATTGCACCGCACGTCCAGTGTATATGCCATCATCTGATGCAATGCTGCTGCTGCTGCCATCCTCAGGATCATCCCCGTCATCCCCGCCATCTGATCCACTGCTGCTGCCATCGTCAGAGCCATCCCCACAATCCTCCGGGAGAGCTGTGGCATCATCCTCACCTCCGTTGCCATCCTCATTGGCAGTGTGATCAACCCATCCATTTAACTTCTCAAGCTTGGTTCTATACATGTTCCAATCCCACACATTACCCATCAGCTGACTGGTACCACCATCAAGCGAGGAAATAAAGGAAGATATTAGCAAATAGTTGGGACTGGCAATAGGCATATCTATAGTACAAACAATAATACAGCAAAGATTTACCAACCTTACCTGTTTTACCTCTTCATTCCACAAACAGTGAATGGCAACAAAACCAATCATAACAAAACCAATCACACCAGAAGCAGGCTGCCCCCACCCCCAGGTAAAAAAAATGAAAGATGAGCATATAGAAGACTTTTAATTTCAAGATAACATAAATCAGGCACAACTTATAAGTAACATAATTCACCTGTGTGGCTTGAAACCAGTTCATTAGGATGATGGTTACAGTCACCGTGACAGTGTATCGCAAAAATGCACCGTAAAAGAAACGGTTCTTGCTAAATCTTGGGATAGCGATACAGAGGGCAAGTGCAATACATATACCTGGAACCAAAAGGCAGAAATCCATATTATGTGCTGAATGATGCAGCAACTGCTCCAATATGCAGAATTGCCTACAATAGTTAATTCAAGGGGCAGTTCAAACTTCAAAATATAATTTGTTTTTGTTGGTGCATACTGTCTCCACCTCTCAGGTCACAAAATTTTTTTTTATCATGCAGGAGTGTCATGGATCCCATATTTTTTTTTCCACAAGGGCCAAAAGCCAAATTTCTTTACCAAGGCAACGAAATTACATCATGGATCCCATATGGAGCAACCGAGCAACAAAAACAGCCAAGAAAGCAGGGTACATCAAGAATTGGAAATTTTCTAGTTTCAAATCTGCACTTCTCTTAGTACTAATACTAAAGAATAAACAAATGATAGAATGTCCCTGAGATGGCTAGTGGGTTTGTCACCCAGTAAGTCTTAATGCTAGGGACATCTGTCCCCTAGTTTTTTCAAAACATCAAAATTTTAAATAAGAAAATGCTGCTAAATACCAACAAGAGAAAAGAGCTGCAATGATACAAAAATTTTACTAAGGTCTCACTATAAATACAGGTGATTATGCCAAATGAAGTTGACACGTGATGTTATTTTCATCAGCAAATATCTATTACCAGTGCAAGTTTGAGAAGAACAATCCCAATATATAATATAGTACAAATAAAAGAACTATTATATTACTAACCATATATTACAGTGTCACCAATGAAAAGCATGGAGGATGGCAATGCAGCATCTGCGGTTGGGAACACGAGCTGTGCATAACAATGCAAATCAGATTAGTTGAACTATTAAACTAATAAAAAGGAACCCACTGACTATATTATCACCAAAAGTTCACTAACAAGATCTATGACATTTATTGGAGCATAACAAAATTAGCTACCCTGACCATAACTTAAGTGAACACCACCTAGAAAATGCCATGCATCAAAAGTCAAAGCTAAAAATGCAAAAGCAATGCATTTACACATAAATATCAAATTCAGAGAATGATTTATTATTAGTAACTAATGTGTGGAAATAAAATCAGTGGATCAATTTTTTTTTTTAGACAGAACTGAAAAAATGAAATTGCATTTATACATCAATATAAAATTCAGAGAATCATAGCTAATGCATGTAAATAAATCAGTGGATCAATTAAGCTTTCAGCCAGAACGGATAAAAATAAACATAACAAATGTTACCAGTAATGCAACCAAAATGCAAGGATTGAACTTCATTAAAATAGTAAACAGTACAAAATTCGAAACTATGGTATTCTTGAGATAGTGTAATAACAGAAGGTATGATCTAAAGCGTAAGTCCACAATACATTCGTGAAGTGCAAGAAAATAGAATTCAAATATGATACGACCACAATGGGGAAGATATGAATTCGAAATTTATAACATTACAGCAAGCAGTACAATGATTTTCATGAAATGGATAAAAGGCAGTTCTTTTTTATTGACAACTAAAATAAAGCCAACAAAAATTATGATTCAAATTTGCAAGATGCATCTGCAGGAAAAAAAATATTATTGTACAGAGGTTAAAAGACACGTTTTTGAGACAATGAAGTTGTGTTCTTCCACTTTCTGCACTAGATCAGGGTGATCAACGCCATTAGGGAAACTAGGAGAAGACAAACGTCAGTTGGGCCTGTACGTTTTGGCCAATTAGGGTTTAAGATGAGTTGAACCCATAAATTAGTTGATTGCTGCCCCATCCCTAGGGTTTTAGATGAGTTGAGCCCATATATTAGTTGATTGAGCATGCCCTGGGTGATCAACGCCATTAGGGCAACTAGGAGAAGACAAACGTCAGTTGGGCCTGTACGTTTCGGCCAATTAGGGTTTAAGATGAGTTGAGCCTATATATTAGTTGATTGCTGCCCTGTTCCTAGGGTTTTAGATGAGTTGAGCCCATATATTAGTTGATTGAGCATGCCCTGTTCCTCCTCTCCCCAAGTCCTTTTCAGCCACCGTCGCTCACCCTCTGCTCCTCTCCCAGCCAGAGACGCTAACTGCTTTCCCTCATCCCTGCTGTTCTCCTTGCTTTCCCGCTGCCGCTTCTGCCGACTTTGCAGGGGGTTGGGTGCCTCCTCCCTCCCTCCATGATTCTCTTCTCCCACCGCTCTCTAATTTCTGCCTTCTCTTGCTTTTATTTGCTGCTTTAGCACAGCCGCCACTGGAACTTGCTATTTCAGCTCAAGATCCGAAGAAGAAATAAGGTTTCTAGCACTTGATATGCTTTCATGTATATGTGTCCTAGTCAGGTTCCTAGCACTTGATATACTATGTTTTCATGTATATACGGGTCCTAGTCGTCCCGGTGTTGGACCCATGGACTGACCTGAAAATGTGGATGTCCTTCCACCTGAAAATGTGGAAGTTCTTCCAAGGTCCACAGGAAAAATATAAATATACAATTTTTTTAAAAAAAATAAGTAAACCCATACCAGGAGAATAGCACCAATCTTAAGTGATACAAGAGAGAGCATCTTGATTCCCTGCAAATAACAGTGTTATATTACACATTGGAGGAGGAACAGATCAAATTTAGGAAGGTTTTTAGCCCATAATTCTTAGAAATACACAGTACAACTAGTAAAAACAAACCTGGATACAGGAAGAAGTTCCCAAACCATTGTTTGCCAGACAAGTACACCACATGCAAACAAAAAATCCAGGGATTGAAGCCACAACCCATGACTTGACGAAGTATACTGAAACTGCTGAAATGAGATATGCATGAACTTCAACCATATTCAAAATATTTGTAAATGTAGGCAGCTGGCATCAAACTAGTGTAAGGATGAACCCTTCATGTCTTAGTCCTAAGTTAAGATAAATTCAAAGACTGCATTGACACCATAACATGAATAGTAATCAAAATCTTGTAATATGCTAATATAGCAGCTTTACAAGTAAAATCTGTCCACAATGAAATAAGTGGACAACAAAGTATAGTTTCAGTTCCATGCCACTTAACTGTCCACAATGAATAGTAACAAAGGAAAAAAGTCAACAAGAAAGTATTTCCATGCCACCTTAACTGTTTATAGAATACTGAAATCTGATTTAGCCATATCAAATTTGATATGCTTCTTCTCATGCAAATTTTTGAAAAATACTATGCCATTCCACAATGAAGTAGGAAAAAACAGCAATGAATAGCCTACCCAAAAAAATCAATGCTAAAAGATGATTACATGTGTACAGTAGGTCAACCTACTAATTTTTTTGTCACCAAATTTTTGTTCCACTACCCTGACGATAAAATCTGCTCTAGAATAGTACAGAAAAACACAGATGCATATAACAAGGTCAACAGATTTGGACCCACAAGAGTGAGCATCAAGATGAGCAGAAGCTTACTGTGGATAAGTGGAGCATCAAAACGAAATTTGAACTGAGGGAACACTGACAAAAGCATAGCATGCATTTTGGATATCATCTCCTGCATAATAACAGATAGAATAAAAAAATCATTTAGAAACGAATGAATTCATTTGGGGACCCCACCGTAGTTTGCCTAAAAAAGACAAAAATAAATTGAGAATAAATCGGTCTGTTAGCGATTAACAAGATGAGCCAACCGGCGGCAGCGGCGGCGGGAGGAAGGCGAGGCCAGGGGAGGGTGGACCCCAGATGGCGATGGGCCTAATCTGACCTGGCGGCAGGAAGGTGATGCCGGGGGAGGGTGGATGAGACGGCGATGGGCCTAATCCGACCTGGCGGGGGACGAGACGATTAGGAAAAGTGAGGGTGAGGAGAGGGGGAATCCGAGACGGCGAAAGGGTCTAATCCGAGCTGCCGGCCGATGGAGACACTATTGAGGGTCGGCGCCGTTGAGGCGGAGATGATGCGGGCCGCCGCCGTCGCGTTTCCCTGCTCGAGGTAGCGATGAGGACCGGAGGGCCGCGCCGTTCGGCAGTACCCGGGAGGCGGAGTGTGAGGGGTCGCGCCGTGGGCCTATTGGGACTTGGGAGGGCATAGAGAACACAACCTAACTCCAAGCAACCCAAGCCATGCCAGCGAAACAGAAGAGAGAAAAGAAGGGACGGAGGGGAACGAGAAAGAACCAAATAGAAAGGGGATAAGGAAGGAGGCTACCGTTTCCTCCAGCACCTGCCGACGCCGGGAAGGAAGCAGCTGCGGCGGAGAGGAGAGCTAACCCTAGCGCCGTGCAGAGGCGAGCGGAGCTAGAGGCGGACTGATTCGGCAATCGTAGCGCTCGACCGGGTTATATATGGAGAAATTTCGCTACTCCATTTCTTAAAAAAAACTGCTCAATCTCAATCTTCTCTACCTAATAATAAAACACCAAAATTTTAACCCATCTATTTTCATACATCCATTTTTTTCGTCCATTAAATTTTTGGTCCGCCTCTTCTCTCAATTCATATGAGGCTCGTGTCTAACATAAGATAGATTAGAGTCAGATTTTAAACCGGATTGGTTTGTATATGTGACTCATTCGTCAAAGTCCTATAAATAGAAAAAAATACAAGTAGAAATTAACTTATAAAAACCTGAATAGAAAAGGATATAAGTAAAAATCTTGCTATCTCTATCTCTACTTAATAATAAATAAGCAAAAATCAATCAATTTTTTTTTTTATTCAACTTTTTTGTCCAATCTTTTTTGGTCTAACCCTAACTAACTTTATTATTAAGTAGAGATAGAGATAGCGAGATTTTTGTCTCTTTATTATTAAAGATTGATGAGTCCAAAAAAGAGTTGGAAGAGGAGAGAACACTTCGGACTCCATAAAAAAAGAAGGATTGGAGTCCAAGATTACCTTTTGTTTTGTATTCGTATCTTCGCAGGACTCATGTTAGTTTTCGGGCTATATATATCAAAGACCCGACCAATATAAATCAATCAATCAATCAATTCAAACAACACCTTTCGGCTTCCGGCCACAAATCTTAAGAGTAGGAGTAGAGTAGATCTTGGCGAGACCTTCGACAAATCGAGCTGCATGATTTTGACCTTCGGTTTACTTGTAAGTGCCATGGTTCATGTCTCGCTTTCACTACCGCATCTCTCGACCTCGTGTTAGCTTGATTTGAGCTGGTTATTGATTTATATCTTATTTATATGCCTGCATCTAATGACCCCACTACGAATTCGATATAAACTAGTTATCGACTCCATTAAATTGGCAATCTGGTAGATTTATTAAGTTACCGATATTGTTTATTTTATTTGCATATTTATTACAACAATATCATTGCCCAATCGAGATCGATAGGTTAGCTCGTGCTTTAACTTTGATAAAAGTCTGACTATTTTGATGCTTACTTGTTTCCACGCATAAATCCGCCAGAACAGTCGATCAGGTCTCCATCAGCTAATTTGTCGATCTCGGTTGTTACGTGTTGTGCATTTAAGATATTTACATGATTATGATTAGTTTTGGATTTAGAATAGATCCAGCTTAATATTACTTGTTATCGACTCTATTTTTTGAACGCTACTATCAAGTATGTTAGGTTAAGTTTACCTAATTCCACACCTAATTATGATCAGGTGAATAGATCTTGTTCGTGCTTCACGAACCCTATATCGGCTGAAATAGCCGATCCAGTTATGCCTTCACGAGTAGAGCGTATATCTAGGTTTGTTTGGTTATTAAATAAACTAGCATTGTTTATTAGATCTATTAAAGCCCGCTGACCGTTAGACCAGGTGAATATAGGCCTAATATGCTTTGTGAAGACAATTTGGCAAGACTGTCGGCCTTTTAGACCAGTCTTGTTGAGTTGCTGCTTGTTTGACTAGTGAATCAGATCTGTTTATATGACCTACCCTCTTACATGGACCTGTATCGGCTAAATAGCCGATCCAGTTATATTCTTGCTTTACGATACATACACACGTGCCGTTTTGAACAGAATTCGTTGCTCCACATGCTTGTATCGGCTAAATAGATCGGCTAATCGCTTGCTCGCTTATTGCATATCATGAATAGCTGTTCTATTGCCATATATTCATACACCATCGAGAGTTGACTTTCTAGTCAAATTCCTCTGATCATCGACAGGTTCTATAATTTAACATTTGCTTCTCCCTTATCAATTATAGGTCAAATTGACTGGCACGCCCCGAAGATCAAATCACCAAGCTTGGCTTGCCTGTCTTCAAGGCTCAGGAGATTAAGGACTCCGGCTCCCGTACACTCCCTAAGAGCCACCCGAGTGCTGTCGGCATGAACGATCCACATTTTTGCGTCTACACATTCTTTTGGCACACCGATAGGACAATAATTGTCAACATGAACAATGAGGACATTCTGAATGTGACTCTAGATGAGCTTCCTGAAGATTTTAGGGATATGGTCGACACTGTCGTCAAACAGTATCAAGACAAATGTTTACTTTGCTTCAGCAAGACCAGAGACAAGAAAGTGATTCAAAAGACTCTTCTTCCAAGAACAATTATGGAAGGTGAACGTGATCCAAGTGTTCAGATTTAACATAATGCCATGTATGAAGTTATCAGCAGAGCTATGGCTTCTACTCTCACAGATCACAATGAGATTTTCTTAAACAACATATCCAATGCTATCAATGAGACGTTCAGCTTGAATATAGAGAGTAGAGGCCCTGCATATACTAATCTTGGTAGAAATAGACAACCAGTCATAGGCAGAAATTAGGGGGGCAGGCGTCTGGAGAACAGTCTGCAGGAAACTTTCGTGCCAATGAAGGTAACACTGTGCAACAATCAGTGCAACAGTCGATAACAGATCATAATATTTGTCATTCGGCTGTAAAAATTGCTCCTCAAAATATAAGATTTGTCACAGATTTCAATGCTTCACCATATCAAGGATGGGTAGCACCTGGTGAAATACCCTCTGGATACCTGAAAGCCCAAGTTTGGTTTTGGCTAATTGATGAAACCTAGAACTAACCCTATTGCTAAGTATATAGCATTAGAGAAACGGGAGGTCCAAGCCAAGTGGTGGAGTGGAGATCAAGTTGACGAAAGTAACCACAAGTGATCAAGTGCCATCCTTGGAGATGAAGGAAGAAGAGGAGCGGAATACAAAGCTAGAGGCAAAGTTATCTGTTAAGGTATTTCTATTTCGCCGGCCGTAGGTGAGTAGAGAAGTTGACGACCAGGTTTAGGATCAATAATCATACTATTAAGAGGGGCGATGTCGCGCAATATCGGTTATCTAAGTGCCACTAGGTGAGCAATGACTTTGCATATGCATTAAGGATCTAGTGTGCTAACTATTTCTTGCAAAATTCATTTGAAAATGCTAACACACGTACACAAGTGGTGAGACACTTTGGTGTTGGCATATGAGAGCAGGGGTAGATGGGGTTTGGGTGTCAACCCCTCCCGCCGAGCTTGCGAGGCGGGACTCGGTGATTTTCGAAAAGAACAAGTCCTTTTCGGAGCATCGGACGCTGGTGTCGAGGGCATCCGACACGTCAGGTGCTCAAGGGGAATTTGGCTCTGCACAGAATGTGCATCGGAGCGTCCGACGCTTATTCTTCGGCGTGTCTGGTGCAAAGCATATTTGTATCAGGTTTTAGGTTGTGCAGTCATTGGACGGTGGTACGTCCGGTGCCACACCATTGGACACGTCCGATGTGTGTGCGCGAGGTTTTGAACCTCTCTGCATAGTGTCAGGTGGCTCTTTCTGCGTCCAGTGGACTTCGTCGAACGCGTGTTTGTTTGCTTGCTGTCTTACATCATCGGACACGTCCGGTGATCGTCATCTGAGCATCCGACACTTTGACAAAGGCTAGTCATTTACGCGGCAGCGGTCGATTTTGAATATGGACACATGGCGACTCGGTGTGACTCGGGAAGTCCGATGCCCCTAATTCAGCCCCACTTAGAAGGTAACGGTTAGGACATTTATGTGGTGGCTATATAAGCTAGTTGGCTGGCTTGGGGAGCTCCTCTTGCATATTTTAATCATTCTTGAGCACCCTAGAGCCAAGCCAACCACCTCTCTCTTATCTTGCTTGATTGCTTGCATCCAAAGAGTGATTGGGAGTGTTTCTAGTGCATTTGCCTTATGATTGAGCATCTAGTAGCACTAATGAGCGATCTTACTGCGATTGAGCTAGTTACTCTTGGTGATTGCCGTCACCTAGACGGTTGGAGTAGCAGGAGGGTGTTGAGCAAGTGAAGAAGATTGTTCTTGTCACACCCGGTGGTTGTGAGGGGTTTTGATCCTACCCCGCGGGAGTCACGAAAGGAATTCTTAGTGGAATATCGTGTCATTGAGCTACCCTCACTTTGTGTGAGTTTTTGTGGCGTCCGGTGAGGGCTTGGCAAGCACGTGAACCTTGGGATAAAAATCACGTGTCCCTTGGTATTCTTGTATGGTTTGATCCTTCAAGATCAACTTGGATTTCTCTATTAGATCATCTCTTTGGGCTTTATTTTATTGACAAGACGGTGATTGGTCATCATCCCGAAGGCACGGTTTGCATCACTCGATTTCTTCCTTACGATTACTTTTGTGTCTAGTAGCATATTAGGGTGTGTAGTATAGTTTGATTGTTAAGGACACTATTCCTAGTGTACTTAGTGTATTAGGATTGCTAAAATTGGATAGGTTGGCTTGCAACCCCCTCTAGGCTAGTGCAACACTTGCTTGGCCATCTTATTTACTAACCGGTTTGTTTAGTGCTTTGTAGAATTTTAATTAGGCTATTCACCCCCCTCTAGCCATTTAGAACCTTTCAAGTGGTATCAGAGCCGATGTTACCATTGATTGAGGCTTAATATCCTACGGTGTCAAAATGGCTCAAATCAACCATATCAACCATGTGGGGAAGCCATCGCACTTCGATGGCACCGGTTATAATCATTGAAAGAGAAAGATGTGTGCACATTTGAAATCATTGAATAGAAAGGTTTGGGAGAGTGTGGACAAAGATTTTACCGTGATTGATCCAACCAACCCAACCGCAAGAGAAGAGAAGCTCCAATTCAATGATATTGCAATTAACACACTCTATGAGGCATTGGATTCAAAGGTGTTTGAGCAAATTAAGAATTTAGAGAGAGCTCATGATGTATAGACAAGATTAGAGGAGATATATGAGGGCACACAAGCCGAGAAGAGTGCCAAGCTATACATCCTCAAGGACAAACTCTCAAGTTTCAAGATGCAAGAAGATCAGAGTGTGTCGAAGATGTTCTACCGTCTTTAAGTGATTATCAATGACTTTAAGAATTTAGGTGAGAAGGTGGAGAATGCGGATTTCTCTCATAAGTTCCTTAGAAGCTTGCCATCAAGATTTGATTTCTTGGTCACCATGTTGGTGAGAGACCTACCGTGTGGAACGGGAAGGGGGCTCTCAAGAGGAAGAAAAGAAGAAGAAGGCCGTAGCATTCAAGGCCACCTCCGGCAAAACAAAGAAGCAAAAATTAAGTGGTGATGAAGGCCTGTGCAATAAAGTCCAACACAGACAAAACTTAGAGGCTGTATACTTGGGATGCTCAATAATGATCCTACAAAATCTTAACTTGAAACTCAATCAGATTAGAGGGCGGCACTGACGCCCTACGCAGAATGAACTTAGCACAATTCAAAATGTAACCAACGAAATTCAGATCAGGTAAAGTTCCAAGATTTCTGCAGCTATATATATCACAAATCGATAGCTAAATAGGGTATATCAAGTATAGCAAAGTAGATCGATCACAAATCCTAATATCACCTCAACAACAATATAAAATGCAAGAATGTAAATCAGCACGTAGTGTTTATCCCGTGGTTCGGCGTCGCCACCAAGGCTGGCCTACTCCATGTTGTTGAGGTATCCACACAAGGATTGGCTCGCCACCAAGGCTGGCCTACCCTCGGTCTCAAGTCAAGAGAGTTAACTCTTGAGATGAGAGGTTTCCACTAAATCATATGGGTAATACAAACTGTCCCGCAGCTCACCACAAGCACGGGAGCTTGCCAGGCGACGCCTAGCCGTCTAGGAGGCTTCACCTCCAAGAGTAATAGATGTACAACAAAGATCGACGAAGCCCAGCAAGTGCTCAAGGTTAGAAATACTCTAATCTGCTCTCAAACTCTTAATCACACAGCCCTAACACTTAATTACACACTAAGTGGATCACTCTCACAAAGAGAGGATTAGGAGAGGCTTTGGAATCGGTTTGCAATGTCTAGAGTATCAGCAGCATGACCAGGAGGCGTGGGATGGGTATATATACTCACCCCACTCAAACTAACTGTTTGGATTCAAAAACTAGCCGTTATATCTGTATAAGAGCGGCATCGCCGCTTCTGAACTGCTGCACTGGCTGCCCGCCCTCCAAAAAAGACAAAGTTAGCTTACGAAAACAGCCATAAATTTTTACTCCGAACTCTGTTTTCAGTGATCTTGGATATTTCGGAAAGCTTGTTTTGAGGGCTATTCAGCCCAGCAGAGAACAAGCCCAAGATCAATAAGTGCAGGTGCAGTGCTAAGTGTTTTCTCTCATGTTAACACTCGGATTCAGTTAGTTTGAGCACTTGAGACTTGTCTATGATTCGTATTGCATCCCCTTGATAGTACGATATACCTATACTCAAGATAAAGAGAATATAACCAATTCAACCACTTGAGCCTTCAATGTCTTCATATGCTATTTCTTCTCAATGTCACTCTATAAGGGGTTGCAACCATCTTTGTCTCATCTCTTCGAGCAAACACACCTTGAGCCTGTGACTTGAACTATTTCAACACATCTGAATTTAACCCATGGCTTCAAGCCATTTTCATTAATAATTTGATCCTCAATATGATATGACTCTACACAGCTTAATTAGTTCCTTAACTCAATGCAAGTACTCTTTTATTCATCTTAGCCATGGTACCTCGATACTCAAGCCGTCGCTTGACCTTCACCTTCGCTTAGTCTCTCGAAGCCCTTTTCTTGCTATCTTCACCTTATCAAGCCACACTCAAGTCACACCATATTAAATATGTATTGAAAATCATTTCTTTAATACTATGATCCTTGCTTGAATATCTTCTAAATATGAATGTTGAGATTAGTCAAGCTTCAGGTTTGACTCACATAGAGACATACATGGATTAACATCAATATGGTCAAGCCAATTCACGATTCCTCAAATCCTTTTTATTTTGGCTTGACACTCCAATCATTCACTTCATTGTCAAACTTTTCTTGTTCATGCAAAGCAAGTCATCATCGAGACCAATCCATAGTCATCAACTCATGTCTCATTGCCATATACCAAATATGCTTGCTTTTACATGCAGCTATAATATCCCACAATATATAAGCCATTTTATCAATTCTATTTAGGTTGATGTATTTTGCTTGAACTAGATTGTTACTATGATCTTCTAATACAACAATACATAACTTTGGCCTTCAATTCAACACTATATGGAATACCATCAAGTTTGCCAGTTGAGCCTTTGATACACATCTTATTGTGTAATATTTATGTATATGTAATATGGCTGATTCTCTGCTCAACACTTAGCAAACTTGTTAAACCTTTAATTGAGTTGTCATTCAATTCACCAAAACCCATAAAGGGCTAGATACACTTACAATCTCCCCCTTTTTAGTGATTGATGACAATACAATTAAAGCTTACAAGAGATTGATAAATAATAAGATTTTGAATCCTAAGATATAGTGAGCTTTCTCTAAATGTGTGCATAGAATAGAATTTAGATTTTGGCCTCAAATGCCAAATGCACATATTTCAGATAAAGTGTGAGATCTCTCTCTTAGCATTCATGGAGTGCAAGGTGTCAACATGATAAACATGATGCTCATGACAATTATGCAGTCGAGAGATAAAAGCTATAGGCGCATAGAGCGGCACTGCCGCTCCTAAGACTGACAGGACAAATACAGAAGCTAAGCACTATTCCACACATAAATGTCACACACTAGCGTAAATTGTCCTTATCAAGAGCATCAATTTAAACTATCCTTGCACATGCCACACAACTTTTTGAAAAATCATATCAATCTCTCTCTACCCCCTTACTTTCTCATATTTCTCCCTAAATTCTTCCTCTTTTAGCTCATACCTCACTTAGATGACACTTAACATGAGGCAAACTCACTCTAACATCACAAGAGGTATCAACCAAATATCTAACTCATTCTCTAATCTTCACCACAAGAACAAACTGATGGTGTGACTCAAAATATTGCATGCACATGCACACTAGCATGTAAGGGCCTAGATGCACAAAGGTAATATAAGAGTTTATGGAGCGATATACCTTTGTTCTAAGCTGAAGAGGCAAAGCAGGCTGCAAGGGAAATCAGTTCAGCAGTGGAGGAAGCACCGCCGATCTCGTCCGACCCTTTAAGAGAAGGACGGGTCAGTTTCTGTCTTGCCCGACCCTCAGTAGATAGCGTCAGCCTTGCCCGACCCTAGGGGCATGGGTTCTGCCTCGTCTAACCCCTGGTAGATAGGCTCAGCCTTGCCCAACCCTAGGAGCACAGGTTCTGCTTCACCTGACCTCTGGGAACAACTCTACCTCGCCCGACCCTAACGGAAGGGTCAGACCGGATCCTAGGAGGGTCGCTTATCGACATCATCTCTTAAGGCGGTTAAGCCCGAAATTAAGAGCCTAGCTCTGATACCAATTGTAAGGACCTTGATGTCGCCAAGGAGGCCTAGAGGGGGGTGAATAGGCCTGTAAAATTTCAGCTCTAAAAATAGTTAGATTTGAGGGCGTTAGTGACTCCCTTGAGAGCGTCACTGACGGCCTGCGCAATAAAGTCCAACACAGATAAAACTTGGAGGCTGTATACTTGGGATGCTTAATAATGATCCTGCAAAATCTCAACTTGGAACTCAATCAGACTAGAGGGCGGCACTAACGCCCTATGAGGACGACACTGACGCCCTACAC
Organism: Chrysopogon serrulatus; assembly: GCA_015844335.1. Classification (NCBI taxonomy): domain Eukaryota; kingdom Viridiplantae; phylum Streptophyta; class Magnoliopsida; order Poales; family Poaceae; genus Chrysopogon; species Chrysopogon serrulatus. Next base: position 103,640 of record JADLZL010004529.1, on the reverse strand, counting down.
AGAATGAACTTAGCACAATTCAAAATGTAACCAACGAAATTCAGATCAGATAAAGTTCCAAGGTTTCTGTAACTATATATATCACAGATCGATAGCTAAACAGGGTATATCAAGTATAGCAAAGTAGATCAATCACAAATCCTAATATCACCTCAACAACAATATGAAATGCAAGAATGTAAATCAGCACGCAGTGTTTATCCCGTGGTTCAGCGTTGCCACCAAGACTGGCCTACTCTACGTTGTTGAGGTATCCACACAAGGATTGGCTCACCACCAAGGCTGGCCCTACCCTCGGTCTCAAGTCAAGAGAGTTAACTCTTGATATGAGAGGTTTCCACTAAATCATATGGATAATACAAACTGTCCCGCAGCTCACCACAAGCATGAGAGCTTGCCGGGCGACGCCTAGCCGTCTAGAAGGCTTTACCTCCAAGAGTAATAGATGCACAACGAAGATCGACGAAGCCCAGCAAGTGCTCAAGGTTAGGAATGCTCTAATCTACTCTCAAACTCTTAATCACACAGCCCCAACACTTAATCACTATTGACAGTCGTTAAGCTCCAAATATAACCATCAACTATCGCATAAAATGACATAAAAAATATCACAAAGCATAGTTGTAGGGTTTACTTCTAACGAGTTCCATGAGTTTTGTATTTCTCAGTGTTTTGCAGGAATATTTAATTTACCACCATGAACAAGTATCTCAAATGGAGAATTAGACTACACCATTGCGAAGGTCTCGTCGCTCTGATCAAAACGGACATATGATTCGCAATTTTCGAAAACCAGAATTAAAAGATATGGAATTTACAAATTAAAAAGGGATGTTGACGTCATCCTGACGTCAGCACCCCAAGCCAACGCAGCAGCGCTGCTGGAGGCAGGCGCCTCTGCCTGCACACGCAGGGCGGGCAGGCCCCATGGTAGCTCCCCCGGCGGCGTTGAAGGGAGCAGCGCCGGGCGGCCAACCACGCCCCGCGACACATGGCGGTGGCCTGCGCAGGACGCGGTGCGCGCGCGCTGATGCGAGAAGGCATGCGGACGGCCTGCCGGGCCACGTGGCGGCCGTGGAGTGGCTCCCCCATGGCGGTTGGCGGTGCAAAGCGATTACGGCCGATTGGACCACCTGAGACCACCCGGTTCAAATGGCCGCAAAAAATCCTATTTCTTCCCACTAAACATACACAGCGCGTGGTTTCTCCGGTTTGGCTCCGGTTCAGGCACCAAATGTCCAGTTCTCTTTCGGTTTTCCGTGCAGGTCGGTTGGGAACTTCCTTGGCGACAAAACAATCATCTCCATCGCCTAATTAAGGTCGGTTTAATCTGATGGTAGAGATAAAACAAAGGCGTGGATCGATGACGTGGCAATTCCTTGCCCCCTACTCCACCTCGGCCTATATAAGGACGCCCAAGGCCCCCTCCTTCAGGCATTCTACACCCGGAGCTTCATTTTCTCTATACAAATTAGGGTTTGTAGTGTCCCTCTAGTTTATCTAGTTCTAGTTCTTCTAGTTCTAGTTCTAGTTCGTCTAGTTGTAATTAGAAGAGGGAGAGAAAAGAGGAGAGAGCGGAGGAGGAGCCGGATCTATCGGATCTTCCTCGATATTGTATTTTTGTAGTATCCGGTTTGTCATTCAGCAATATCCAGGTGCCTCAATTATTATTCTAAGTTCTTTATTTACTTAATTTTAGTACTTTAAGTTTATTTGTTAGATTCTCGCTTGCATCAAGTGCTCTAGTCTTTGCAACGCTAGAGTAGTAATTAATATGTTAGGCGTGGAGCTTAGTCTATATTTTACCTAGAATTACACCTAGTTCTACGTATAGTTGTGGTAGCCCCAGGTGGTGACAGCCCTGACGGCCAATGTATTCCACCATGTTCGGATTAGTGTTTGTAGGACCGTAGTCCGAGCTTCCTAGTCCCTTTCTCATCTGCCTGTGGCTAGTGTTCTGATGTCCCAAAATAAGTAGACCTTGAAGTCAATTTGATTTATAGATCAATTAGAAAAACCTTAGAAACATCCTTTCTACCCACTAAAAATACATTTATCTTTACCTTTAGGCGATCTTGGATCATAGTTAGTACACTTCACGTTCCTCATGGAAAATCGATACTCTGGAATACTCCCGGGTGAAAGCTACATCGGTATCCGTGCGCTTGCGGATTTCTCTGTTTGCGTTTAAAAATACCAACAAGCTTTCTGGCGCCGTTGCCGCGGAACGGTAGCTGTGCTAGTTTCAAACCAAGTTCATCCGTATATCCTTTTTCTTTTTTCACCATCTTTACCTCCACATGGATTCCACACCCATCTACCAATTTTTCGCTCCAAGGGGTGAATTGTTAGAGCCTCCACTATCATCACATCCTATACTTACGGATGGCTTTTAAATTCACTCTGCTTTCATAGCCATGGTTCGGGAGCAAACCTTCTCTGAAAAAGAAGATGAAAATCCATATATTCACCTTCGGGAATTTGAGCAATTGTGTTCTTGCCTGAATATTTCTGGCATGAATCATGAGACCTTAAAATAGAAGTTATTTCCGTTCTCTATTTACGAGAGGGTAAAACAATGGTATGCTCATACCGTTAGGAGTGTAAATAGGAATTGGGAAGAACTTTGAGATAAATTTTATCTTGCTTTCTTTCCTATTTCCCAGATTATTCCACTTCGTCTTAAAGTTCTCACTTTCCAACAAAAAGAGAAGAAAACTTTAGGAGCAGCTTGGGCAAGATTTTCAAATTTAATTGCATCTGGCCCAGATTTGTCTATACCGGAACATGTCCTATTACAACACTTTCATCATGGCCTTAGCAAAGAAGCTGTCTTTTTTCTCAATACTTCTTCGGGAGGGTCCTTTTCACATAAAACCGTTAGTGAAGGGAAAGCAATCCTTGACAAAATTCTTGAAAACACCCTATACACTGGCGTCTATGATGAATTTCCTGAAGAAGAAGTCAAGATAAGCCCCGAGCCAAAAGAGGAAACACCAGCAACCAAATTAGAAACTTCACTTGATCCATCTCATGAATTGGTTGCTGAAAAACCTCTTGAAAAAGGAACATAAACCCAACTAGAGGATGATAATTTATCACCTTTAGAGTTTTCCTTTAAATTCGAGGAAGATATCTTTGAAGATTATGGAAACACCTTGATTTTGCCTGTCCAAGCGAGACCTCAGCATGCATTACACCCTCTGATCCACACAAAGGCTCTATTATCATAGAACAAATTAAAAGCCTATCGTCAATCATGAGTTATGAATGGCTTACAGAAGCGGAGTTATCTCCTGAGGTAGCTCGAATCACCGCTCCCCCAACCATTCTTTTGTGCCAAATTAGGGGTCTGCTATAAAAATACACTATAGTCCATCGGTTGGGATAAACCTCATTTCAAAGACATTAGCTGATAGTCTTTATCCCAACACATCCTTAACCCCATCACAAAAACTTTTACAAAGCCCTTCGGGGGCTAGTCTTGAAAGCAATGGGGTATTAAGGGTTGTTCCAATCAGAATTGATAACTCTGAGATACGCCTAGATTTTCACATTTATAACACCTCAGAGATATCTCTCTTGATTGGTAGACCAATCATGAGGCTTCTACAAGAGAAACCTTTACAAGGTCATTTGGACTTTAAGGTTGGGGATTCCACTGTAAATATTCCTCTTGTTCGTTCTATAAACACAATAGTAGAACCCAAACCCAAACAAGACTCTATTGAAGAAGTTTTGATGGCATCTCTAGAAGACATGGTCCAACCAATCATTGATGATGAATACTTTATTTAAGAAGAGGAAGAGTTGGCAGAGCTTATTGAGCTAGACAAAAGTGAGCAACCACCTGCTTCTTCAATCGAGCTAAAACCTCTTTCTCCTGGACTAAAATATGTCTTTCTCAACAATAATCGACAAACCCCAGTGATCATCAGTGACAAGCTTTCCCAAGAAGAATCCCATAAACTTGTCACTGTATTAGAAAGACACAAATCAGCTATTGGCTACTCACTCGAAGACCTCATAGGCATTAGCCCCGTTCTCTACACTCATCGCATCCCTATTGATCCTAATTGCACACCTTCAAGGGAGCCACAGAGGAGGCTTAATCATGCCATGCGAGAAGTTGTTAAAAAGGAGGTCCTTAAGCTTTTACACGCTGGGATTATTTATCCAGTTCCTCATAGTGAGTAGGTTACCCAGTACAAGTTGTGCCAAAGAAAAGAGGAATGACGGTCATTAGAAATAAGAAGAATAAACTCATCTCTCAACGTACTGTCACCGGGTGACGTATGTGCATTGACTACCAAAAACTCAATAAGGCCACAAAGAAAGATCACTTCCCGTTACCCTTCATTGATGAAATGTTGGAACGGCTTGCAAATCACTCTTTCTTTTGTTTCCTTGATGGGTATTCTAGGTATCATCAAATTCCAATCCACCCTGATGACCAAAGTAAGACTACTTTCACATGCCCATATAGAACTTACGCATACCGACGAATATCGTTCGGATTGTGCAACGCTCTAGCTTCTTTCCAACGGTGTATGATGTCTATCTTCTCTGATATGATTGAGAAAATCATGGAGGTATTCATGGATGACTTTACCATCTATGGCAAATCCTTCAATGATTGTTTAGAGAATTTGGACAAAGTCTTACAACAGTGAGAAGAAAAGCACTAATTCTAAACTAGGATAAATGCCATTTTATGGTCCGAGAAGGAATAGTGCTAGGACACAAGGTGTCCAAACGTGGGATAGAGGTGGATAGAGTCAAGATTGAAGTTATTGAACAACTTTCACCTCCCATAAATGTGAAAGGCATCCATAATTTTCTGGGACATGCAGGGTTCTATAGGCGATTCATCAAAGATTTTTCTCAAATAGCTAGACCCTTGACTAGTCTCCCCGGCTAAAGATGTACCTTTCATTTTCACCGATGAGTGCCATGCAGCCTTTCAAATTCTTCAAAAGGCACTCATCTCAGCTCCAATTATTCAACCACCTAATTGGAAGCTTCCTTTTGAGATCATGTGTGATGCTAGCGATTTTACGGTGGAGCCGTTTTAGGCCAAACCAAAGATAAAAAGCACTATACCATATCCTATGCTAGCAAAACCTTGTCTAGACCTCAGCTCAACTATGCTACCACTGAAAAAGAATTGTTGGCTATTGTCTTTGCTATAAACAAATTTAGATCTTACTTGGTGGGGGCAAAGGTAATTGTTTATACGGATCATGCTGCTCTTAAATACCTCCTCACTAAGAAAGATGCTAAACCTCGGCTTATTCGATAGATTCTTCTACTCCAAGAGTTTGACATAGAAATACGAGATAAGAAAGGAGTAAAAAATTCAGTAGCCGACCACTTGTCTAGGCTTCAATACAAGGAACCACATGAGTTACCCATTAATGATTACCTAAGGGATGAAACCCTGCTCGCGATAACAAATTCCGACCCATAGTATGCAAATATCGTAAACTTTATGGTAGCAGGATATGTCCTAGCTGGTGTGGATAAAAGAAAATTGATCCATAAAAGCCGTCTTCACCTATGGGATGATCCCTATCTATATCGAGTTTGCTCTGATGGATTGCTAAGAAGATGTGTCCCTATGGCTGAGGCTATCCAAATTATAGAAAGATGCCATGCCTCGCCATATGGAGGGCATTATGGGGCATTTCGGACACATGCCAAAATTTGGCAAAGTGGCTTTTCTGGCCAACGAAGTATCAAGATATAGAGTTTGTCAGGAGATGCCACAGGTGCCAAAAACATGGGAACATCAACTCACGAGATGCGATGCCACTCACAAACAATCTCCATGTTGAACTCTTCGATGTTTGGGGGATTGATTTCATGGGGCCATTCCCTAAATCCAAAAAACTGTGAGTACATCTTAGTGGCCGTAGTCTATGTATCTAAATGGGTAGAAGCCCTACCATGTCAAAATGTTGATTCCAATTATGCTAAGAGAATGTTCCATGAAGTCATATTTCCTCGCTTTGGTATACCCCTGATGGTTATAAGTGATGGAGGATTGTTGACACCTGTTAGCGTCAACTTTTACTAAGGCTTTTTACCCAAAGGAAAACAAGAAAACACACTAGTCTAGGGCTTTATCTGACAAATTCCACGAGTTTTGTATATTCTGTAATTTCGGGGTGATTTCTAGAAAAGCGAAAAAGAGGGATTCTAGTGCAAAATAACCACGAAACTTATCCGCCACGGGACTACATCACGGGAAGACTCGGGAAGACTCTAGAAGACACCGGAAGGAGCAGGGGGGGGCAGGGCCGCCCGGTGGGGCCGGGCCGGCCCCACCATGGCGGCGGCGCCCCCTATTAGGGTTTGGCTCCCCCCGAATGTTCCTCCACCGCCTCCAAGGGTTCATCTCGGCCCCTACGTTACGTCGCTTTGATCCTACGGCGCACGCCAAGCATCCCACCGGACTATAAATATGTGGGTAGACCCCCCGGAGAGAGCCAATTCATTATTCATCAAGGCCTCAAGCCGTCAAGCATCAAGAGCCTTCAAGTTCATCAAGAGCCTTCTAGTTCATAGGATTAGCTAGCTAGATTAGAAGTAGAGGAGATCTAGTTCTTCATCGGATTTGGAGCCCCCGGCATCCGGGGCCGGAGCGAGAGTTCGGTAATAGATCTAGTTCTTAATTACTTTATTGTATTCATTATTCAGATTAGGGAGACTTTACTCTAAATAGATTCATATGTTCTTAATTGCAATAGTCATTGTCTACTTTGATTATATGTCTAGTTTAGTTACTTCGATCTTATTGAATTCATGTAACTCGTATAGCGTTTATCCATATGTACAATGGGTAGATGATAGGCGATATGTAGACGTGGTGTCTAGATGTTTTGTTTATCTGCGAGTGCACCCCTCGATATGCCGGGGACGTGTGGTAGTCTGCGTAGGTGACAGCCTACGTTAGTTCCTCCGTAGTCCACCCCCGTATGTAGGACTAGCATGGGCATGGTCGCGAAGGAGGTGACTTAGGTCTTAATACCCTCATTAGTTGATGCCTCTTTACATGCAATGATGATTTAGGGTTGACTTAGCAATGATTACTAGATGTAGTTGCACTAATTAGAGTTATTCAATTGACGTAGTTTTAGACCTATTTCCCTAGTTTATCAAATGACTAGCTATGATTATGACTAGTAAGATGCTCGATGATTATCCTTAATTATGATACTTGATGATTATGCTATCACCCATATTTATTCTTATTTATCTTGTGACCTCTGCCTGTTACGATTAGAGTAATAGACTTAGGTAATAACGTTTATCATGTCTATATAGTTTCTCATCAATATAATAATAATAGTTTATTACATAGCTTTCCCAGAGGTATAATTATAAATCGACAACCTGGAGACTTCCCTAGGTAAAATGCTACAACGGTATAATTATCTGTCCGCTTGCAGAACCCATTAGTTTACATTCATATCTTATTCATATATTTTATCTGCCTAGTCACAATAGTACAATGTAAATCTATGTTAATTTTCTAGCAATATAATTAGGGATGACAACCTACTTCATGTTTAGGAATGTTAGTAATTCAAGAGTGGCTAGTTGCTAATGACAAGTAATTATAAATCGACCATTTCTGGGGTCATTGCTAGAGGTAGGATTTATCTCTGCTTTTTAGTAGTGACGTTAGAAATGCCAACAAGCATTTTTGGCGCCGTTGCCGGGGAAGGCACAATAAACTTAGGACATATTGATAACCTATATACACATGGATAAAGTCACATTACCAATCGATCTCTAACTCTATCAGGTACACCCTTCGTTGTTATCATTTTCTTATCTTATGCAGGGTGATGAATGAATGGTTTTTCTCTTCCAAAGAACTTTACTGACGATCCAGAGAAACTCCTTAGAAAGAAAATGTTTACAGAAGCAAGGGACAAATTCGAGTCACCATCAAGAACACCCTCTGCTGCTCAAGCTAACTCTTCAGAGGAGCCAGCTCCAACACTAGAAGAAGAATTTGAAGAAGAAATAGAAGAACAAGCAGAAGAGTATTTAGGTGAAAACCTAGCTCCTGTGTTTGAAGACATGGCTAAGAAGTCGCTGCGAGAGTTCTCTGCCCCAACAACAGCAAACATCCGGACTGGACCAGCAGTCAACACTAGGGAGAATGGATTCGAGCTCAAGCCTGCTCTCATCACCATGATTCAAGCCAGCCAATTCTTTGGAAAAGGACATGAAGATGCAAGTGCACACTTACAACACTTTCTAGCGATCTACAGCACCTTCACGATCAGAGGAGTACCAAAAGATGCTATCTTACTCCGTCTTTTCCCGTTTTCATTATTGGGGAAAGCTAAGCAGTGGTTCTACATCAACAAAGATAAGCACACTACATGGGACCTATGCTCAACTGCTTTCCTAGCAAAATTCTTTCCTACAGCCAAGACCAATGCTCTGCGTGGGAAGATTTCAAGTTTCCAACAACAACATGATGAATCATTCACTGAAGCATGAGAAAGATTCCAGAACTACATTAAAGATTGTCCTCATCATGGGATAGAGGAGTGGCTGTTAATGCAGACTTTCTATCACGGGCTAATCTCTAGCACCCGTGAGTGTATTGATGCTGCAGCTGGGGGAGCTTTCCTGTCACTAAAGCTCTCTAATGCTAAAGCACTTCTCGAGAAGATGGCCTCAAACTCAACATGCAATGAAGAACGTACTCAGCCTCGCAAGAAGGGAGGAGGAATCCATCATCTCAAGGAAGCCGACATGGTCACTGCCAAACTAGACCTCATCATAAAAAAGCTCGACATAGAGAAGAAGGAAGTCATGCATGTCAATAATTCTCATATGACATGTGAAGAATGTGGAGACTACGGGCACTCACCGTCACCGTCCTACACCGCAAGAGGATGTAAACTTCATCAACAAAGAACACCTACTATCGTCCTCAACAAAATCAAGGGTGGAATCAACAACCTCGACAAGGTAATTACTAAGGTAACAACCAAGGTAACAACTTTAATAATTACAACCTTCCGCCTTTGAGAGAATTAGTTACTAGTCAATCCAAATTGCTAGATCAAATGACTAGGAAGCTAACATCAAATGATAAAACTTTAGAAAGCATACATGCTAGAATGGATACTTTTGCTTCTGCCATGAAGAATCAAAGATAGCTTTAATAAAATGTTGGAATCACAATTAGCTCGCTTAGTCTGCCTGGCCGTTCCTCCACTAGAGAAAGGCAAGATTCCAGGCCAACCGGAAGATTTAGAAACCGTTAACCTTGTTGATATTCACAATGCAACCCAATATCATATTGAACCTGCAGATGTACAGTGGATTGACCACTCTCTACCAGAGAAGATGGGAGACCCTGGAAGACTTGTCATTCCTATCTCCATAGGATGCCACAGCTTTCTAGAGGCTATCTGCAACTTCGGCGCAAGTGTCAACATCATGTCCAAGGTAATTTATGAGAAAATATTAAATGATCCCCTGTTGTACACAAACATGCGCCTGCAGCTTGCAGATCAGTCCATTTGCTACCCTGAGAGAGTACTAGAAGAAGTTGTCATTAGAGTGGGGCAATCATATGTCCCAGTTGACTTTGTGATCATGGAGACAGAAGTAGATGAGAAGGCACCCATCATTCTGGGCAGACCATTCTTATGCACAACAGAAGCCATCATCTATGCGGAGTTCACCAAGATCGTCCTGTCCATCAAAGACAAGAAGGAGAGATTCACATTCAAGAACCGCGTCCTGAAAGCTCCTGCAGCCCCGAAACAGTTTCAGCAACAAGAAGAGCAAGAACAGCAACCAATGCCAAAGAAAAAGAAGCAAAAGAGACCGAAGAAAGATGGAAGGAGGCACGCGACACATCACCACAAGATGGGGAGTTAACTGAGGTTACCTCAGACGATGAACCCGCTGAGTAAGTGCTCACTCTGTCTAAGTCCTGTCGGTAGACTTTAAATTCCGTACCCTAGCCATGAGGATAGAATGGTAGTTATCTCATTCAATGCATTCACAATTTATTAGCATAATTTTGTTCATATATAAAATAACAAAAATATTTACTGTATTATTCATACCATTATAAAGCCCCATGTGGATACCCTATGACATTTTCCAAAGGAATACCCACTGTGGTGACATAAAAATAAAAATAACAAAAATATAGCATTCATATTTAAATTCCTACATTAAAAAAAATTCCTGCTTAAATCAGACAACATTAAAAATAACTCATAAAGGTAATCAATTACTCTTTGGCTGACCGCTAACCCATTATTAAATTCAAGCCTCGAGTTTTAGTTTTCTTTTTGTGGAGTATTTATGCAGGGACAACAATATAGCAAGGAGAGAGACTATCAGTGGCAACCACCGGGTTCGCTATTGGCTAGTTAGCTCTGAAGGACATTTACACCAGATATTGCAATCATCAAGCTTGGGGGAGGAGCATCCCCTAGTTATCAGGTGACTACACCTAAGCGATTTTTGAGTCTACTATAAATAGTCATAAAATACAAAAAATATGTGGACACATGAAGGTCCACAAAGTCATAGTCTTTTGCTAGATATTAAAACCATAAAAAGATACATAACTAATAAAACCAAATAAATACTTAGTTCTATATTTAGTAGAATATGATTAGTCCAGGCTAGAGCTATTAAGATTGATGAACATTAAAATTGTTTTGGAGATGATGAATAGTTGCTCTGTTATAATGCCTACTAAGTACCTACTTGCCAAACTTAAAATCTCTCTGGTTCCAAGCACTGTTGTTTTAATTGGAGAATTTATTCTGAACCTTAATAGTGGAGGCATAAGCTTGTGCTAAAGTATAGGTAGTTGATTGATATGATTCATGAAGGTTGAGCTGCTATTTATCTTGTTCCTAGCATTACTAAGTTCTGGAGATTTTATTTTGAAAATCTAAAAATTTACATGATGAGCTCTTGTATGACAAATGTGAATTCCTATCAAAGCCATAATTTGTATCTTAGAGGATAGGAAAGCCCTTTCACATTTAAGCTACTTGCTTTGCATTGAGTTCAGTCAATCTGTGTTGTATACCTTATGAGAGTCTTGTCATGTTTTTAAAACCAAGAATCACTTGCACACTCCAGTCCACATATGCATTATTCCTACTTCAAGGAGTAATTGTAATTATTTACCATACTCCCATACATGTTCATCATAAAATGTTCATCTCCTACACTAGGAGAGAACACAAAAATATACAACCACCATATAGGATAACCCCTGTCTTTAATGCTCTAAGTCCTGATTTTATCTCTCGATTCATTTATTGTATTCGAAGGATACGTGTGGCTATGCAAAATTAAGAAAAGAAAGCAAGGAAAAAGAGAGAGGAGAAAGAAAAGAAAAGGGAGTAAAAGATGGACAAGTGTCCCAGCAATTAAAACAATGGGTACTAGATGCCCGCCTCCCTGAGTAAAAAGAAATAATAAAGACAGTCCATGTCTTTCCTGAGAAAAGTTGTAAAAGAGAGTCATTCCCAAAAGAGCAATAATAGAAATAGGAGTTAGCCATAAATAAATGCACCCATCCACCATATTCCATACACATGCACATCTTGGTTTGATTGTATGCCTCGATTCTCTGTGGATCCACTAGTTGACTTTACAATATATGTTTTGTAAGTATGCCTAACCTTGTTACTGCCAATCCTATAAGCTCCACTATATATACTTTAGCTACAGGAGGCACAACAACATTAATGCCTTAAGAGAGAACCACAAATACCACATACATTGAGAGATTTGAGGGTGTCGTACAATTAAGCTCTGAGTTTTATTCTGAAAACTTATTAAAAACTCCGGAATGTTAGTATTGCAAAGATACTTGAGACATAGCACTTAGCTTGATTGTTCTATCTTTCGACTGCTCAAAACTTATGCAAAAGCTGTGAAGCCCCATATTACAGGTGAAATGAGTAAGTTTGAAGATTAGAGCATACATTGTTCGATCTGGAGGAAATTTTCGTTTGAAAGCATGTGTACTGGAAAGTATAATGACATTGTAGCAACTCCTGATCCAAATACAATATCAACTAGGCTTGGTGTGTTTGCCAAGGGACTGGCAAAAGGTAAAGTTTGGGGGTATTGTTGACACCTGTTAGCGTCAACTTTTACTAAGGCTTTTTACCCAAAGGAAAACAAGAAAACACACTAGTCTAGGGCTTTATCGACAAATTCCACGAGTTTTGCATATTACGTAATTTCGGGGTGATTTCGAGAAAAAGCTTGAAAAAGAGGGATTCTAGTGCAAAATAACCACGAAACTTATCCGCCACGGGACTACATCACGGGAAGACTCAGGGAAGACTCCGAAGACACCGGAAGGAACAGGGAGGGCCAGCCCCGCCAGGTGGGGCAGGCTGGCCCCACCATGGCGCCGGACGGCGCCCCCCTATTAGGGTTTGGCTCCCCCTTCTGGAATATTCCTCCACCGCCTCCAAGGGTTCATCTCGGCCCTACGTTACGTCGGTTTGATCCTACGGCGCACGCAAGCGCATCCCACCGGACTATAAATATGTAGGTAGACCCCCAGGAGAGAGCCAATTCATTATTCATCAAGGCCTCAAGCCGTCAAGCATCAAGAGCCTTTAAGTTCATCAAGAGCCTTCTAGTTCATAGGATTAGCTAGCTAGATTAGAAGTAGAGGAGATCTAGTTCTTCATCGGATCTGGAGCCCCCCCGGCGTCTGGCCGGAGCGAGAGTTCGGTAATAGATCTAGTTCTTAATTACTTTATTGTATTCATTATTCAGATTAGGGAGACTTTACTCTAAATAGATTCATATGTTCTTAATTGCAATAGTCATTGTCTACTTTGATTATATGTCTAGTTTAGTTACTTCGATCTTATTGAATTCATGTAATTGCTCGTGTAGCGTTTATCCATATGTACAATGGGTAGATGATAGGCGATATGTAGACGTGGTGTCTAGATGTCTTGTTTATCTGCGAGTGCACCCCGATATGCCGGGGGGCGTGTGGTGGTCTGCGTAGGTGACAGCTACGTTAGTTCCTCCAGAGTCCACCCCCGTATGTAGGACTAGCATGGGCACGGTCGCGAAGGAGGTGACTTAGGTCTTAATACTCTCATTAGTTGATGCCTCTTTACATGCAATGATGATTTAGGGTTGACTTAGCAATGATTACTAGATGTAGTTGCACTAATTAGAGTTATTCAATTGACGTAGTTATAGACCTATTTTCCTAGTTTATCAAATGGCTAGCTATGATTATGACTAGTAAGATGCTCTGATGATTATCCTTAATTATGATACTTGATGATTATGCTATCACCCATATTTATTCTTATTTATCTTGTGACCTCTGCCTGTTACGATTAGAGTAATAGACTTAGGTAATAACGTTTATCATGTCTATATAGTTTCTCATCAATATAATAATAATAGTTTATTACATAGCTTTCCTAGAGGTATAATTATAAATCGACAACCTGGAGACTTCCCTAGGTAAAATGCTACAACGGTATAATTATCGGTCCGCTTGCGAAACCCATTAGTTTACATTCGTATCTTATTCATATATTTTATCTGCCTAGTCACAATAGTACAATGTAAATCTATGTTAATTTCCTAGCAATATAATTGGGGATGACAACCTACTTCATGTTTAGGAATGTTAGTAATTCAAGAGTGGCTAGTTGCTAATGACAAGTAATTATAAACCGACCATTTCTAGGGTCATTGCTAGAGGTAGGATTTATCTCGCTTTTTAGTAGTGACGTTAGAAATGCCAACAAGGATCACACTTCATAGACAAAGTCTTCCGGAAGTACCTAGCGGATCATGGAGTGCGTTACAACATTGCAACACCATACCATCCTCAAACTAGTGGTCAAGCAGAAACATCTAACAAGCAAATTAAAAATATTTTGCAAAAGACCGTAGATGAAATGGGTAAGAGATGGAAAGATAAACTCCCTGATGCACTTTGGGCATACGGAATCGCATACAAGACACCCATTGGCATGTCTCCTTACTAGCTTGTATATGGGAAGACATGTCATTTGCCTGTTGAGTTAGAATTCAGGGTCCGTTGGGCAATTAAGAAGTGGAACATGGATCTCCACCTAGCTGGTATGAATCGTCAGATGCAACTATCTGAGCTAGAAGAATGGGGAGAAAAGGCTTATCACAACTCCAAGATTTATGAAGAGAGAACAAAAAGATGGCACGATAAGAGAATCAAGCACAAGGAGTTTAATCCTGGAGACAAGGTTCTACTTTTTAATCCAAGAGTTAAGCTCTTTAGACATGATAAACTACGAAGCAAGTGGGATGGACCTTACAAGGTCATCGACACTTCAACTCACGGAGCCATCACCATTCAAGATGATACAGGTAACACATTTAAGGTAATTGGCCAACGCTTAAAAGTTTATCTTGAGCCACAAATCAACATGGTTGAAGAACTTGATGTGATCGAGTTCATAGAAATCATTAACTAAAATTCTTACCTCATAATAAAAATTGGTAAAATGCTAAGATTAGAATTTAGACTCTCTGGTGTCCCACACTAGAAGAGTCTCTTTTATTTTTGCCATTTTCTCTCTATGAATGAAAAGCCAGGTACCGTTTTGAAGAGGTGCCAACCTCCATTGTGAACAAATATACTGAAGCACATCATGGACTTATGGAGGAGTTTGCGTACAACTACTAAAACTCGGTTTGATCTTTCTTGACTTACTTATACACTTACTGAGTTTTACACTTGTTATGCACTTGCATTACCTTGCAAATTAAAAAGAACCAAGATCCACACTGTTGACGGTGGATAGCGTCAACATTTTATATATCAATAGACATGAAACATACATCAATATCTAAAAGGCTAGGATTTTATCTAACAATTTCTATGAGTTTTGGTGATTTACCAGTTTTCAGCGATTAATCCAGAAAACACCATAAAAGGGGCATAACTACAAATCTACACCACGGAATTATCCGAAACTCAGGAATATGCCAAACTACTCTAGAAGGATCCAGAAGACACCGGAGCGAAGGAGGGGAGGAGCCACCTCTAGGTGGGGCCGGTCGGCCCCACCAGATATGCTGGGCGGCACCCTCCTATGGGGCCCACATCCCATCTTCTGGAATGTTCCTCCACCGCCTTTGAGGATCAATCTCAGCCCTACGTGAAGTCGGTTTGATCAAACGGTTATCGTGCATCCCATCGAGCTATATAAGCGGAGCCAGACCTCCCCCTAGAAACCCTAATTCATTCAATACCTCATTCAAGTCACTCAAGGTCGAGTCAGTTGAAGATCAAGTCATCTATAGCTTCAAGTTCTAGTTCCTCATAGCCTTCTAGTTCATAGTTTAGCATAGTTAGATCTAGATTAGAGGGAGTCAAGGCGTGTTAATCAGTCTTAGATTCTGGAAGTTGTCAAGAAGAGAAGAGTCTAGTACAGTTCTTAAGCTTTTCTTTCTTATTGTATTATCTGCGATTGTATGATATTTACTAGCAACATTGTTCTTCATCTTAGTTTAATTATAATGTTCATTGTCTACTTCAATACATCTAGTTTAGTTGGTTTGCTATTATATTCATGCACTGGTTCGTATAGCGCTCATCTAGTTGATCATATGATGAGTGGTAGACAATATGTAGACATGGTGTCTAGATGCTTTGCTTATCTGCGGATATCCCCTGTTGTGTCGGGTAGTGAGGTAGATCGTGGGTGTGATAGACCCATTGAGTCCTTTGTAGGTCTTCCCCCGTACGGTGGATTGGTAGAGTGGGATTGTCAGGTTGAGAGGAGATTTCTGCACTCATATTTTCCTGTACATTGCTCCGATGTGTTTGGAAACTATGTTAGTATAACTTGACAATAATTACTAGATGTACTTGCACTAGTTGATATAGCTTTGATATATAGTTAAATACATAGGAGTTATTTCTCTATTACCTGATTAGACAAACACTGATATTATTAGAGTGCTATGATGGATTAGTATCATTAGAAGATGACTGATTAATGGCTCGTTATTATTATTACTATCATCATTATCATATTATTTATCTTGTGACTTACCCCTGTTATGAGTAGAGTGTATGACATTGGTTACATCGTCTATTCAATGCATATACATATACATGTTATCAATACAATGAAGTAGCTTCTTAGCAATGCCTTCCCAAAGGGTAGAATATAAATGACAACCTGGTAATACTCTAGGTAAAATGCTACAATGGTATAATTATCTATCCGCTTGTAGAATCGTTCTTAGTTTATATTCATTCTTATTTATTTCTACCTAGTCACATAAAATGATAAGATATAGTACTAGAGTTTATTCCTAACTTTACAAATTAGGGATGACAACCTAGTTTCACAGTTAGGAGTAAGGGTAAAGAGGCTAGTGGCTAGTTGCTAAGGCAAGTTAATTAGTACCAACATTTCTAGTATCATTGCTTGGGATAGGGAATTGAGATTTATTGCAATGACGTTAGAAATGCCAACAAGTATTTTTGACGTCGTTGCCGGGTAAAGGCTAATAAACTTAGGAAAAGTATTGATAACATATATGCATTATGAATAAGACTGATCACCCAATCGACCTCTAACTCAAACAAGCTATTTATTTGTATATCTTATACGAGGGTAATAAATGAATGAACGTATTTGCTCTCCTAGACAATTACATTGAAGATCCAGAGAGACTCTTACGAAGAAGGAAGTTTGCTGATATGAGGGATATTTTTGAATCACCATCAAGAACACCCTCCACTGAAGCTCAATCTTCAAGGAATCAAGCTTTAACACCCGAAGGGGAAGAATCAGAAGAATCAGGAAACTTAGCACCAGCTTTTGAAGCTATGGTCGAGAAGACGCTACGTGAGTTCTCCGCTCCAACAACCGCCAACATCCGTACTGGACCGAATGTCAATATTGGTGACAATAGATTTAAACTTAAGCCTGCTCTTATCACTATAGTTCAAGCTAGTCAATTTTGTGGAAAGGCTCATGAAGATGCAAGTGCACGTTTACAACACTTTCTAGAGATTTACAGCACCTTCACTATTAGAGGAGTACCAAGAGATGCTATTTTACTCTGTCTTTTCCTATTTTCCCTTCTAGGAAAAGTAAAATAGTGGTTCTATAATAACAAGGCAACCAACACTACATGGGACAAATGCTCCACTGCTTTTCTAGCAAAGTTCTTTCCTACAGCCAAGACCAATGCTCTACATGGGAAAATTTCAAGCTTTCATCAATAACGTAATGAATCATTCACCGAGGCATGGGAACGTTTTCAAGATTATATTGCAGAATGTTCTCATCATGGGATGGAGGATTGGCTACTTATGCAGACCTTCTATCATGGGCTAGTCTCTTGTACCCATGAATCCATGGATACTGCAGCTGGAGGAGCTTTCTTGTCACTTAAGCTCGCCGATGCAAAGAAAGACTTGTGGAGAAGATGACCTTAAATCACAGCTGGAATGAAGAACGTGTGCAACCCCGCAAGAGAGGAGGAGGCATGCATCATATTAAGAAGATTGATATGGTCACTGCAAAGCTAGACCTCATAATGAAGAAGCTTGACAGCAAAAGTAATGAGAATAGAGAAGTCATGCACATTGATGACTTCTACATGACTTGTGAAGAATATGGAGAAATAAGACACTCAGAAAGCAACTGTCCTACACTCTAAGAGAATGTGAACTTCATCAACAACAACACCAACTATCGTTCTCAGCAAAATCAAGTATAGAATCAATCGAATCAACATTGGAATCAATCCAATCAAGGATGGAACCAGCAAAGGCCCAACTACCAAGGTAACAACCGAGGTAATAACAATTTCAATAGCAATTTCAATCAACCACCTTTAAGGGAAGTAATTTCCAATCAAAATAAAGCTGTAGAAAATTTATCTACGAGGGTAGCATCTAATGATAAAGTACTAGAAAATATAAATACTAAAATGGATAGTCTAACCTCTGCTCTTAAGAACCAGCTTAGCTTTAATAAAACATTAGAATCACAATTAGCTCAGCTGGCGGCCGCTGTTCCACCGATCCATGAAGGTAAGATTCCTGGGCAACCCCTAGAGCCTGAAATCGCAAATCTTGTTGATGGCCGTGCAGGTTATTACATAGAAGGAATGTCAGAATGATGAAAAGATGAATCCATGCCACTCAAGAGAGAAGATCTAGGAAGACCTATGATTCCTATCTTTATTGGACAACACAATTTCTCTGAAGTCGTCTATGACCTTGGTGCTAGTGTCAACATCATGCCAAAGGTAATCTTTGATCGTATTTTTCTATGGGCAACTTTGTTGCACACAAATATGTGCTTGTAGCTTGCAGATCAGACAGTTAAACACCCTGAAGGAATCCTAGATGACGTATGCATACGAGTGGGACAATCATATGTTCCAGTAGACTTTATGGTTCTAGATACTGGCAGAGATCCGAAGAGTCCTATCATCCTAGGCCGACCATTCTTGACCACTATAAAAGCAGCCATTTATGTAGACAGTGTAACGATATGTTTCACCATCAAGGGCAATAAAGAGAAATTCAGTTTCAAAGATAGGACCCTCGAAGATCCTATCAACACCTACTATCCAGAGAAGCCTATATACAAAGAAGAAGAAGTACGAAAGACCTATCCAAAGGGAAAGAAGAAGAACAAGAAGCAAGAAGGAAAGAAGACTCAGATAGTCAAAGTAACGGAATACAGACAGGGTCGTCACTCAGCTTTGCCAGTCTTAGCTAAAGATCCTGGTCTACCATCAATAGAGTGCACCATTGGACAGAGCTCCCTCTACTCAGCTGTCTGCGACACTGGATCAGCTGTCAATATAATATCAAAATAGGTATACAATATACTATTTAATAAATCTATCGACCCTACATATATTTTGCAGCTGGCAGACAACACAACACAAATTCTAGAGGGACTAGCAAGAAACATCACGGTTAAGATCCACACTCACTCTGTCCCTACTGACTTTATGATCTTGGACATGGAAAAAGAAGATGAGACACCTATCATACTTGGGAGGTCATTCCTTAGCATTACCAAAGCCATCATCTACAATGGAATAGGCCAAGTCCACTTCCACTTTCTAGGAGAAAAGGTACGCTGTTACTTTAAAGATTATAACTCTCCTGGATTACCAGCTTTCACCAGGTCCAAGAAGAGAAGCCAGCGCCACGCTTTAAGAAGAAAAGTTGAGGAGAAGAAAGCAAAAGAACAATCAACTACACCTAAAGAACATCCACAACCAATAAAAGTATGGAAGAAGAAGGAGAGCCCTTCAACCAAGTCATCAACCATAGAAGAGGCAACATCCGGGTCCCCATCGGGATCCACCGAAGAACCCTCAACATAATGACCACAAGAAGTCTTGTTCGGAGGACTTTAAACTCCGCACCCTGGCCATAAGGTAACAATGGTAATTATCTAATTACTTTAGTATATTTACTTTTTACATGTTTAAAAAGAAAATAAAAATTCTTTATTATTTTATTATAAACTTTAAAAAGCTCTAAAGTATTAGGCTTATGGTTTACCCCGTAAGAATATTCACTATGGTAGCACAAAAATAAACTTTTATTTCTTCACATTATAAATATAAAAGTAAAAAATATATAATATATATAAGAATCTTGCAACACATTCATATCTGCTTATAAGGATAATCAATTACTCATTTGGCTAACCACTAACTCATTATTATATTCGAGCCTCGAGTTTTGGTTTTCTTGTTGGAGTATATATTTGCAGAATTAACAATTAAAGAGTGAGACAGTCAAGGGGCCACCACTGCTAAGCTTACTCTAAAAGATCATTTAAGTGAAATATGGTAAACATCTAGCTTGGGGGAGGAGCATCCCCTAGTTATCAGGTAACTATACCTATGTGATTTATCGAGTCAGTCCTATAGTTATAAAATACCAAAAATATATGGGCATATGAAGATCCACATCTGTTAAGTCTTTACGAGTCTTTCGTTAAATAAAATCTGAAAAAACAATAAAAAGAAGTTTTAGTTAATTAGAGTGTGTCTAGTGTTAACTATGAACTAGAAATTTTATTTTAGAGATGATGAATAGTTGCTCTGCTAGAAGTCTTTCAAGTACCTAGTGTTTAACCTTGAGTTCTCCTAAGTTTTGGACACGATTGCTTTAACTTGATAGTTTACTCTGAGCCTGAAACTTATGGAGTAATATGTTTGAGCTAAGTCTAGGTGATTGACGGATATGATATAAGAGAGTTTGAGCTGCTATTTATCTTATTCCTAACGATGCTAAATTCTGGAGATTTATCTTTTGAAAATTTCAGACCCCTACATGATGAGCTCTTGTATGACAAAGTTAAATTCCTATCAAAGCCATATATGATACATATTTAGAATAGGAAACCTTTGCTCATTTATGCTACTTGCTTTGCATTAAGTTTAGTCAATCTTTATGTGTACTTAAGAGAGTCTTGTCATGCTTTTAAAAATCAAGATCACTCACACATCCATATATGCATTACTCTTACCTTAAGAGTAAGCGCAACCATTTTCCATGTTTATCCACATCCACCTCAAAATGTTTCTCTCCTACACTGGGAGAAAACACCCAAAAATATACATAAACCTATAGGACAACCTTTATTTAATTGCTTTAAATTCTTATTATGTCTCTTCAATCAATTATTATATCGAAGGATGCATGTGGCTATGCAAAAATAAAAGGGAGTAAAAGATGGACAAGTGTCCCAAAGATCAAAACAATGGGTACTCGGATACCCGCCCCCCAAAAAAAAAAAGAAGAAGAAGAAAGAAAAGAATAAAGATAGCCCATATTTTTCTAAGAAGTTCTGAAAGTCTAAGAAAGAAGAGAGATTCATTTTGAAGAGCAAAAGTAGAATTAGGATTAGCCACCACATATACACCTATCCACTATATTCCACACACATGCACATCTTGGTTTGATTGTATGACTCGATTCTCTATAGATCCATTGTTTGACTTTACAATATATGAATTGCAAATATGCTTATCCTTGTTTAATGCCACTCCTATAAACTCCACTATAATCCCTAGGATTAGGAAGACATGACATCATGGATGCCTTAGTGAGATCCATAAATACCACATACTTTGAGAGACTGAGGGTGTCATACAATTAAGCTCTGAGTTTTATTGCGATAACTTGCAAAACTCTGGAATATTAGTTGAGTGAAGAATTTGAAACATAGTGCTTGACTTGATTGTTCTGTCTTTCAATTACTCAAGACCCATGTGAAGGTTAAAAGCTCTACAGTTAAAGGTAATACGAGTGAGTTTGAAAGTTAAGAGCAATTTATTGTCTAATCCAGAGGAAATTTTTTTGAGAGCATGTGTACTTATTGGAGTGAAAGCATAGTAGCAACTCCTGATCCAACTCTAGGTTTTGCTAAGGGGCTAGCAAAAGGTAAGCTTGGGAGAGTTGTTGACGGTGGATAGCGTCAATATTTTATATATCAAAAGACATAAAACATACATCAATATCTAG
Organism: Chrysopogon serrulatus; assembly: GCA_015844335.1. NCBI lineage: Eukaryota > Viridiplantae > Streptophyta > Magnoliopsida > Poales > Poaceae > Chrysopogon > Chrysopogon serrulatus. Next base: position 82,054 of record JADLZL010004529.1, on the reverse strand, counting down.
AAGGCTAGGGTTTTATCTAACAATTTCTATGAGTTTTGGTGATTTACCAGTTTTCAGGGATTAATCCAGAAAACACCGTAAAAGGGGCATAACTACAAATCTATACCATGGAATTATCCAAAACTCAGGAATATGCCAAACTACTCTAGAAGGATCTAGAAGACACCGAAGCGAAGGAGGGGAGGAGCCACCTCCAAGTGGGGCCGGCCGGCCCCACCAGATATGCCGGGCGGCACCCTCCTGTGGGGCCCACATCCCATCTTCGGGAATGTTCCTCCACCGCCTTTGAGGATCAATCTCAGTCCTATGTGAAGTCGGTTTGATCAAACGGCTGTCGTGCATCCCATCGGGCTATATAAGCGGAGCTAGACCTCCCCCTGGAAACCCTAATTCATTCAATATCTCATTCAAGTCATTCAAGGTCGAGCCAGTTGAAGATCAAGTCATCTAGAGCTTCAAGTTCTAGTTCCTCATAGCCTTCTAATTCATAGTTTAGCATAGTTAGATCTAGATTAGAGGGAGTCAAGATGTGTTAATCAGTCTTAGATTCCGGAAGTTGTCAAGAAGAGAAGAGTCTGGTACAGTTCTTAAGTTTTTCTTTCTTATTGTATTATCTGTGTTTGTTTGATATTTACTAGCAACATTGTTCTTCATCTACTTTAATACATCTAGTTTAGTTGGTTTGCTATTATATTCATGCACTGGTTCGTATAGCGCTCATCTAGTTGATCATATGGTGAGTGGTAGGCAATATGTAGACATGGTGTCTAGATGCTTTGCTTATCTGTGGATATCCCCAGTTGTGTCGGGTAGTGAGGTAGATCGTGGGTATGACAGACCCATTGAGTCCTTTGTAGGCCTTCCCCCGTACGGTGGATTGGTAGAGTGGGATTATCAGGTTAAGAGGAGGTTTCTGCACTTATCGTTTCCTGTATATTGCTCCGATGTGTTTGAGAACTATGGTAGTATAACTTGACAATGATTACTAGATGTACTTGCACTAGTTGACCTAGCTTTGACATGTAGTTAAATACATAGAAGTTATTTCTCTATTACCTGATTAGACAAACGCTGATATGATTAGAGTGCTATGATGGATTAGTATCATTAGGAGATGACTAATTAATAGCTCATTATCATTATTACTATCGTCATTATCATATTATTTATCTTGTGACTTACCCCTGTTATGAGTAGAGTGTATGACATTGGTTACATCGTCTATTCAATGCATATACATATACATGTTATCAATACTATGAGGTAACTTCTTAGCAATGCCTTTCCAGTGGTAGAATATAAATGACAACCTGGTAATACTCTAGGTAAAATGCTACAATGGTATAATTATCTGTCCACTTGCAGAATCATTCTTAGTTTATATTCATTCTTATTTATTTCTGTCTAGTCACATAAAATGATAAGATATAGTACCAGAGTTTATTCCTAGCTTTACAAATTGGGGATGAAAATCTAGTTTTACAGTTAGGAGTAAGGGTAAAGGGGCTAGTGGCTAGTTGCTAAAGGCAAATTAATTAGTACCAACATTTCTAGTGTCATTGCGTGGGATAGGAAATTAAGATTTATTGCAGTGACGTTAGAAATGCCAACACACATTTAGAATTAAAATTTGAAGAGTGACAGGATGATGACATTCTTGAGATATAAGCTTGCATGAAGATTGTTTCATATACATACACTTATGCTTGTGGGAAAAATATTCTGATAGGAAAATCATATTGACTAAGTTGTTGTGGAGTGTGATATAGTTAAAACTTAGAAATCCTACCAGTTCTATTTAAGGCACTTGGAGATTTCATTTTGAATAAATATTCTAAAACTATAGTGTCACATACTCCTCAGTGGTGATAAATTCCTACTAGAGCCACATATATAGGATAGAAGCTTTCTACATACGCTGCTTGTTGTTGTGTTGAGTTTGGTCAAACTTTGTGATCCTGGTGAGAAATTTATCATATTCCTAAGATTAAGATTCACTTGCACCCACATATATATGCACTGCTCTTACACTTGGGAGTAGGCGCAAAACATGCCTTCCATTTAGATCCACCCAAAATGTTTATCTTCTACACTGGAAGTGAACACCAAAACATCTCTGATAGTTTTTCCATCCACCAGATAAGTGCTCCAAGTTCTTGTTACTATCTCTCAAAAGTTTTGTTGCCAAAAGAGAGTCATGAGCTATGCAAAAGTTATTTTAAAAAAAAGAAGAAGAATAAAATAGAGCGAGTTAAAAAATGGACAAGTGTCCTAAATATAAAAATAATGGGTACTTCGATGCCCGTCTCCCTAAAAGAAGAAGAAAAATAAATAAATAAGATAGCTCATGTTCTCTAGCCAAGTCTTCAAGTTCAAAAGAGAAATATATCTGCTAGGAGCATTGTAGAATTAGGATCATCATACATCCACCATATATCCACTAAATATCCACACACATGCACATCCTTATCTAAGAGTATGATATTTCGCTCCTTGGATTCAGGTTTTGACTTTACAATATATGCAACACAAGTATACCACCACATATATCCCTACCTAAGCTCCACATAAGCTATTAGTCGTAGGAAGAGAAGAGCATAATAAGATACACCATTGAGCGTTCGAGTGTACCATTTGAGGAGTAATAGTGATCTATGCCTTTCTTTTGTGAAAACTTTAAAAACTCCAAGTTGCTAAGATGTGAATCTGGGAGGATGACTTCACTTCGAGAGCTGTTCCGCTTTTTCAACCGTCCAAGGATATATGTTAGCTAATTCCACATATCCCTTATGTGTGAGTAATATTTTGGAATGGCTTTTATGTTGGCTATATGTCCCGAGATGTTATGAACATGATTACTTTTATCTTTAACCACTACTTGAGGACGAGCAAAGAGCAAGTGTGGGGGAACTTATTGATAGTCATTAAGCTCCAAATATAACCATCAACTATCGCATGAAATGACATGAAAAATATCACAAAGCATAGTTGTAGGGTTCACTTCTAACGAGTTCCACGAGTTTTGTATTTCTCAGTGTTTTGCAGGAATATTTAATTTATCACCATAAAAAAGTATCTCAAATGGAGAATTAGACTACACCATTGCGAAGGTCTCATCGCTCCGATCAAAACGGATATATGATTTGCTATTTTTAGAAACCGGAATTAAAAGATATGGAATTTGCATATTAAAAAGGGATCTTGGCGTCATCGGCGTCGGCACCCCAAACTCTTACGCAGCGCGGCGCTGCTAGAAGCGGCGCCTGCACTGCGCATACGCGAGGCGAGGCGGGCCCCGCATGGCAGCTCTTGCCGGCGAAGAAGGAAGCGGCGCTGGCCGATAACCAGTCGCAACACGTGGCGGCGACCCCGCCTTGAGGCAGCGGCGCTGAGCCTTTGAAAGCGGCGGGCGGCTGCGCTGCCGGTACGTGGCGGCGAGGGAGTGGCTCCCCCCCATGGCGGTTGGCGATTTGCGCTTGATTCGGCGATTGGACCACCCAACCGCCCGGTTTCGGTAGCGCAAAATCCTATTTCTTCCCAGTAAACATAGGCAAATAAGCGGTTTCTCCGGTTTGGCTCCGGTTCGGGCACCAAATGTCCAGTTCTCTTCGGGTTTTCTGTGCAGGTCGGTTGGGAACTTCCTTGGCGACCAAGCAATCATCTCCACCGCCCAATTAAGGTCGGTTTGATCTGATGGTAGAGATAAAATGAAGGCGTGGATCAATGACATGGCAATTCCTTGTCCCCTACTCCACCTCAGCCTATATAAGAACGCCCAAGGCCCCCTCCACCAGGCATTCAACACCCCGGAGCTTTATTTTCTCTACATAAATTAGGATTTGTAGTGTCCCTCTAGTTCATCTAGTTCTAGTTCTTCTAGTTCTAGTTCGTCTAGTTGTAATTAGAAAAGGGAGAGAGAAGAGGAGAGAGCGGAGGAGGAGCCGGATCTGTCGGATCTTTCTCGACATTGTATTTTTGCAGTATCTGGTTTGTCATTCAGCAATCTCCAGGTGCCTCAATTATTATTCTAAGTTCTTTATTTACTTAATTTCAGTACTTTAAGTTTATTTGTTAGATTCTCGCTTGCATCAAGTGCCCTAGTCTTTGCAACGCTTGAGTAGTAATTAATAGGTTATGCGTGGAGCTTAGTCTATTTTTTATCTAGAATTACACCCAGTTCTACGTATAGTTGTGGTAGCCCCAGTGGTGTGACACCACGGCGGCCGGCGTATTCCACCACGTTCGGATTGGTGTTTGTAGGACCGTAGTCGAGCTTCCTAGTCCCTTTCTCATCCGTGCGTGGCTAGTGTTCTGATGTTCCAAAATAAGTAGACCTCGAAGTCAATTTGATTCATAGATTATTGGTATTAATTAACTCATCACTTGTTTTGATAATAGTCACCTATCAATTACCTACACCTCTAGCAGTGTACTAGGTTGTCATCCTTAGCTATAGTGCCCAAGAATATTTGTTGGTACTATCTAGCATTATTACAAGAACAACACTAAATAGATTTATATCATTTTATATGACTAGAAAGAATATAAAGATATATGCATGAAAAGAATCGCAAGCGCCTGAGATAATTATATCATTGTAGCATTTTACCTAGAGTATTATCAGGTTGTTGTCGATTTATATTTATACCACTTTGGGAAGGTCAGGGCAGAATATATTGATAACTTATACCATTAATACAAAAGTAAACCATAACCTCAAATCTACTCATAATAGAGATAAGTCATAAGATAAATATATGTATTATAAGCATTGATCAAGCATCACATTAAGATAATAGATTCACTCGCACCACTCTAACTACCATAATAACGCATTAGATCCGAATATTAGAGAAATAGTTCCTAGTGTTATTCTATAATTACACATCAACAAACACTTCAATTAGTGCAAACACATCTAGCAATCATTGTTAGGCTGCTATGATACAAACATAAAGAGCATCAACTAAAGAAGGAAATTAAGACAATCGTCACCTTCCATCGCGACCGCGCTCTACAAACCTATATGCGAAGGGTGGATTACAGAGTATTCAATGAAGCTATAAGTCACCTTCACGAGCTACCACATGACACGGCACATTAGGGGGCACTCGCAGATAAGTGTAATATCTAGGCTCCATGCCTATATAATGCCTACCACTCACCCAGGGTACCTCTGAATGAGCGCTATATGAGCATATATAAGAATTCAATAGCAGTGGACTAACTATACTAGACATGTAATCAAAGTAGATGATGAACATTGCAATCAAGAACATAAATAAATACTAATATTGCTAAGAATGATGTAGTAATAATACAAAGAGTACAAGAACAGTACCGAACTCCATGCTCCTGGCAATACCGATCGGGAACCCAAGCTAGATTAACTCAGCTTGACTTCCTCTAGATCTAATTTAACTAGGCTACTACTATAGAATAGAGAAACTCTGAGGAACTAGGGTTTCTGGCTCTGGATGCTTGATCTCCAAATGACTTGATGGCTCCAAGGGGGGGTCTGGCCCTGTATTTATAGTCCGGTGGGATGCACGATGGCCGTTAGATTAAACCGACTTAAGGGACGGCTAAGATGAACCCTCAATGCCGGTGGAGGAAGACTCCGGAAGGGGGATAAGGTTCCCCTCATGGGGGGCCGGGCGGTATGATAGGTGGGGCCGGCCGGCCTCACCTGGAAGCCCCTCGTGCTCCCCTTCGCTCCGGTGTATTCTGGATCCTTCTAGAGTTGTGTAGCGTATTCTTGAGTTGCGGATAATTCCGAGATGTATTTTGATAATTAAGTCATTTTCCACCGTTTTTTGGAATAGTCCCTAGAAATTAATAAATCACCAAAACTCGTGGAAATTGTCAGATAAAACCTAGACTTCTAGATATACATGTGTTTCTTGTGTCTATTGATCTATTAAATGTTGATGCTATCCACCGTCAACATAGATCAATTAGAGAAACCTTAGAAACATTCTTTCTACCCACTAAAAATACATTTATCTTTACCTTTAGGCGATCTTGGATCATAGTTAGTACACTTCGCGTTCCTCGTGGAAAATCGATACTCTGGAATACTCCCAGGTGAAAGCTACATCGGTATCCGTGCGCTTGCGGATTTCTCTGTTTGCATTTAAAAATACCAACAATCACACACTAAGTGGATCACTCTCATAAAGAGAGGGTTGGGAGAGGCTTTGGAATAGGTTTGCAATGTCTAGAGTATCAGCAGCATGACCAGGAGGCGTGGGATGGGTATATATACTCACCCCACTTAAACTAGCCGTTTGGATTAAAAACTAGCCGTTATGTCTGTATAAGGGCGTCACTGCCGCCTTGGAAGTGCGTCACTGCCGTCCTCCCAGAAACAGCACAGGTTAGCTTACGAAAACAGCCATAACTTTTTACTCCGAACTCCATTTTCAGTGATCTTAGATATTTCAGAAAGCTTGTTTTGAGGGATATTCAGCCCAGCGGAGAACAAGTCCAAGATCAACAAGTGTAGGTGCAATGCTAAATATTTTCTCTCATATTAGCACTCGGGTTCAGTTAGTTTAAGCACTTGAGACTTGTCTATGATTCGTATTGCATCCCCTTGATAGTACGGCATACCTATACTCAAGATAAAGAGAATATAACCAATTCAACCACTTGAGCCTTCAATGTCTTCATATGCTATTTCTTCTCAATGTCACTCCATAAGGGGTTGCAACCATCTTTGTCTCATCTCTTCGATCAAACACACCTTGAGTATGTGACTTGAACCATTTCAACATATCTGAATTCAACCCATGGCTTCAAGTCACTTTCATTAATAATTTGATCCTCAACATGATATGACTCCACATAGCTTGATTAGTTCCTCGACTGAATGCAAGTACTCTCTTCTTCACCTTAGCCATGGTACCTCGATCCTCAAGCCATCGCTTGACCTTCACCTTCGCTTAGTCCCTCGAAGCCCTTTCCTTGATATCTTCGCCTTATCAAGCCACACTCAAGTCACACCATATTAAGTATGCATTAAAAACCATTTCTTCAATACTATGATCCTTGCTTGAATATCTTCTAGATATGAATGTTGAGATTAGTCAAGCTTTAGTTTGACTCACATAGAGACATATATGGATCAACATCAATATGGTCAAGCCAATTCACGATTTCTCAAATCCTTTTCATTTTGGCTTGACACTCCTATCATTCACTTCATTGTCAAACTTTTCTTGTTCATGCAAAGCAAGCCATCATTGAGACCAATCTATAGTCATCAACTCATGTCTCATTGCCATGTACCAAATATGCTTGCTTTTACATGCAGCTATGATATCCTATAATATATAAGCCATTTCATCAATTCTATTTAGGTTGTTATATTTTGCTTGAACTAGATTGTTATAATGATCTTCCAATACAACAATACATAACTTTGGCCTTCAATTCAACACTATATGGAATACCATCAACTTTGCCTTAGTTGGGCCTTTGATACACATCTCATTGTGTAATATTCATGTATATATAATATAGCTAATTTCCTGCTCAACACTTAGCAAACTTATTAGACCTTTAATTGAGTTGTCATTCAATTCACCAAAACCCATAAAGGGCTAGATACACTTACACAAGTCCAAAAGGTGCTTTAGATGCAAGAGTAAGGATCACTTCATTGCTAATTTTCCATTCAATAGTGACGATGATAGTGATGAAGAGAACAAGAAAAAGAAGAAGGATAAGAAGAAAAAGAAGAACAAAAATAAAAAGAAGGAGAAAAAGCTTGAGTACAAGAAGAAGAAAAAGGGGCAATCATATTGTGTCATATGGGATAGTGATAGTGATAATGAAAGTGAAGATGACAAGAAATCAAAAAAATTGCTTGCAAGTCTTGCTATCTTCAACAAGCCTTCACTCTTTGATGCTCCATCGACATGCTTAATGGCTAAGCCATCCAAGATAATATCCGATGATGAGAGCGATAGTGAGAGTGATGATGACGATAAGGAGTACTCAAAGAAAGACCTCATTAGCATGCTACAAGATGCTCACTGTTATATTAAGAAGAAGACAAAGGAGTGCAAAGAGTTGCGTAAGAGCAAACAAGCTCTTGAGCAATCCTTTGATGAGCTGAATGCTACTCATGAGAGGCTAATGGAAGCCCATGAGAAGCTTGAGAAAACTCACACCAAGCTTGAAAAGGCTCACTCCTCCCTCCTTGATCAAGTTAAGATTAAGGATGTTGTAGACACATGCAACGTAGAAGTAACATATGATATTATTGATGAAGCGTTCTATACTCCTATTATTATTGGTCCCACTAACCCCTCTTGTAGCTCAAGTAATGCCATATCTACTATTAGTGATGGTTTCACTTGTGATGCCTCACTTATGGTTGAGAATGAGACCCTCAAGAGAGGTGAATGAGCTCACTCATGCCTTAGACAAGGCCTATGGTGGAGATGCCCGCTTGCTAAAGTGCTTGGGTAGCCAACAGCTCTCTCTTAACAAAGAGGGATTGGGTTATACCCCCCAACAATGGCAAGGCGGTCTTTGTCACTCACAAGACTAGTTTTGTGAAGGGCAATAGATATTTTTGCTCTAGTTGCAAGCAAGTGGGGAATATAGAGCAATATTGCAAGAACAAGAAGAGTGTTAACATATCCTCTATTAAGTTTGATTCTTGATATTTGCTTACTAAGGGTGCTAGTGGTGTGAAGGCTAAGTTCATTGGTGCTCCCATTGTTGGCCCAAAGAAAAAGATAATTTAGATGCCCAAAAGCTTAGAGACTAACCTTAGAGGACCCAAACAAGTTTGGATACCTAAGAAGAATTGATTTGCTTTTATAGGTCAATTATAAAGCTAGATGAAGGCATTGGGTGCTTGATAGTGGGTGCACTCAACATATGACTGGGGATTCTAGAATATTTAAATCAATCTCATCAAGTGGCAATGGTGTTGATAGTATTACTTCTGGTGACAATGGCAAAGGCAAGGTGAAAGGCTTAGGAAAGGTTGCAATTACAAATGATATGTCCATCTCTAATGTGTTGCTAGTAGAATCTTTCAACTTCAATCTTTTGTCCATGGCTCAATTGTATGATCTTAGATTCAAAGACATATTTAACGTTGATGATGTTGAGATAGTGAGTGTTAATAGAAGCAACTTGATATTCAGAGGCTTTAGATATGAGAACCTCTATATAGTGGACTTCAATGCTAGTGATGCTTAATTGACAATATGCTTGTTCTCTAAATCAAGCATGGGTTGGCTATGGCATAGAAGACTTGGACATATTGGTATGAAGCAACTCAACTGGCTTATCAAGCATGATCTAGTTAGAGGGTTGAAGGATGTAGTATTTGAGAAAGATAAGCTATGTAATTCATGTCAAATGGGCACACAAGTTGGCAATACTCATCCCAACAAGAGCATGATGAACACAAGCAAGGTATTTGAGTTGTTGCACATGGATCTATTTGGCCCAACCAAGTATAAGAGCATTGATAAAAATAAATATGAATTTGTGATAGTGAATGATTAAACTAAATATACTTAGGTGTTCTTTCTTGTTGACATGAGTGAAGTGTTTGACACATTCAGGACATTTGTCAAGAGAAGCCATCAAGAAAGTAAGAAGTGACAATGGTAGTGAGTTCAAGAATACAAGAATTGAAGAGCTATGTGATGATTTTAGAATCAAGCATCAATTCTCAGCCAAGTACACACCTAAATCCAATGGGCTAGTTAAAAGGAAGAATCGGACTTTGATTGATATGGCAAGATCAATGTTGAGTGAATACAATATGGATCATTTATTTTGGACCGAAGCAATCAATACCGCCAACTATTGCTTAAATAGACTATTTTATCATAGGCTATTAGAAAAGACATCATATGAGTTGTTGAATTGAAGAAAGGCTAATATTGCATACTTTAGATTGTTTGGATACAAATGCTATATTCTTAAAAAGGGCACTCGATTGAGCAAGTTTGAGAAAAAGTGTGATGAAGGATTCCTACTCAGTTACTCTACTACAAGCAAAGCATATAGAGTTTGGAATCTTATTCATGGCATAGTTGAAGAAGTGTATGATGTTGAATTTGATGAAACTAAGGGCTCTCAAGAAGAGGAGAATCTTGATGATGTGAGAGGTACTCAATTGATACAAGCCATGAAGGAAATAGATATTAGGGATATAAAGCCAATTCAAGTGGTGGATATTGAAGATGACAAAGATCAAGTGATTGTACCTCCAAATGTGCAAGCTAGTGGTTCTCAAGCTCAAACTCAAGCTAGTGACTCTCAAGTTCAAGATCAAGTGGCTAGTACATCATCTCAACCAAGTGATCAACCAAGCTCAAGTACTTAACCGCAAGTTCTATAACCAACACATATAGCAAGAAATCATCCTCTAGATCAAGTGGTTGGTGATATTAGAAGTGGTGTGCAAATAAGACCAAGATTGATATTCTTTTATGAGCACTATTCATTTGTCTCATCCATAGAACCGAAGAAGATAGAAGAAGCTTTGATGGATTATGATTGGGTCAATGCTATATATGAAGAGCTCAACAACTTTGAAAGAAATCAAGTTTGGGAACTAGTTGAGCGTTCGAAGAACTACAATGTAATTGGCACCAAGTGGGTATTCTAGAACAAACAAGATCAAGATGGCATAGTTGTGAGAAACAAAGCAATATTAGTAGCATAAGGATATACTCAAGTTGAAGGTCTTGACTTTGAAGAAACCTATGCACCGGTTGCAAGATTGGAGGCAATTAGAATTCTATTAGCCTATACTTGTGCCTATAACATCAAGCTATATCAAATGGATGTGAAGAGTGCTTTCTTAAATAGATTCATCAATGAGCTAGTATATGTTGAACAACCCTCAGAATTTGAAGATATCAAGAAGTCCAACCATATCTACAAGTTGAAGAAGGCTCTCTATGGCTTGAAGCAAGCTCCAAGGGCATGGTATGAGAGATTTTTTGATCTCCAAAGGGTTCAAGATAGGGAAGGAAGATAACACTCTCTTCACCAAAAAGATTAGAAATGACTTGTTTATGCTATAAATCTATATTGATGATATTATCTTTAGATCAACCAATCAAGACTTTTGTGAAGAGTTTGGAGAAATAATGGCAAAAGAATTTAAGATGTGTATGATTGGAGAGCTTAGTTACTTCCTTGGTCTACAAATCAAGCAATTGAAGAAAGACATATTTGTTAGTCAAAGCAAGTATATCAAGGATATGTTGAAGAAGTTTAGAATGGAAGAAGCCATGTTAATTGGGACACCAATGGGGACAAATGGTCATCTTGACTTAGATATAAGTGGCAACATGGTAGATCAAAAGTTGTATCGGTCCATAATTAGAAGCTTACTCTATGTGACTGCTTCTAGGCCGGATGTCATGTTTAGTGTATGCATGTGTGCAAGGTTTTAAGCTTCACCAAGAGAAAGTCATTTGAAGTCAACTAAGAGGATATTGAGATATCTTAAGCACACACCAAATATTAGATTATGGTATCCCAAGGGGTCAAACTTTAAATTGATTGGATATTCGGATTCTGACTATGCGGGATGTAAGGTGGATAGGAAGAACACTAGTGGTACATGCCAATTACTAGGAAGGTCACTTATCTTATGGTCATCCAAGAAGCAAAATAGTGTTGCATTCTCTACCGCTGAAGCCGAGTACATTAGTACGGGGAGTTGTTGTGCTCAACTACTATGGATGAAGGCCACATTGAAGGATTTTGGAATCAAATTTGGACAAGTGCCATTGCTATGTGACAATAAAAGTGCCATGAAGATCACCATCAATCCGATTCAACATTCAAGGATAAAACACATTGACATAAGGCATCACTTCATTAGAGATCACCAAGCTAAAGGGGATATTTCTATTGAAAGTGTTGGCACCGATGATCAACTTACCGATATCTTTACCAAGCCACTTGAGGAGAATAGATTTTGCACCTTGAGAAATGAGTTAAACATTTTTGACTTCTCTAACATGAGATGAATGCACCCCCAACTATATGACATGCCTCTCCTTCAACTAAAGCAAAGATGAAATTGTTTGGCATGATGCATTTATAGTTGCTAAGGACTTGCTTAGAGCATAACAGACATTCCTTCTAGTGATATCTCTTGTTTAATTAGGATCATTCATAAAAATTAAGTGTTTTAAGTACATATTATGCTACTATTGCTTCTATGTCTTGTATGATCTAGTGGCTAAATATGACTTATTCATGAGAATATGAACCTAGTGTTTGATCTAGTTAAGTTAGCAAGAAAGGATCTAGTTCAACATTGACATGATAATAATTGAAAGATATGTGAAGAAGCTTGTCATTGGTTCAAACCGAGCTAGATTACTTATGCAAGTTTACTAGTTTGAATCACAAGAGAAGGAAGTTTATAGAAACAAGTGATCCTCAACTTTAAGTGATTATCTCTTTACTCTAAACTCTCTCCATGATTTTAAGTCTACACCAAGCATAATCATATACCTTTATGGTCATTGATGATAAAGGAGAGAGAATACAAAGATAACATACATCAAGGGGGAGAGAATGCAAAGATGAAGGTACTTAGGGGGAGAGAAGATGAAGATTGAAGAATAACATGCATATCAAGGGGAGAGAATGCAAAGATGAATGTACTTAGAGAGAGAAGATGAAGATTGAAGAATAGAAAGAGATCAAAATTTTAAAACACACAAGTAGGGGGAGCAAGCTTATAAACATGATTGATTGCATTTAAATGTGCATTATTCATATAATTGCTTACATTACACTTAGAATTAGTTATTTCATAATTGGTATCTCTCTTACTTGTGTGGTGCTTACTAGTATAGATCTTGATTGATGAATTGATTACTAGAATGCATTGGTTCTAGCTAGAAGTAGCATTATTTCTAGTGGTATCTAGAAACCGTGTTTGTAATGTTGATCTCACGGGGTTTCTAGCTCTTTAATGTTTCTAGCTAGCTTTTAGTACTAAGAATAGTTTACGATGTGCACTCTAATGGTATCACGCTTTAAAGGTCCATTCTATACACCTTAGCATCAATTTGGTAGAGATGACTCTCTTAAAACTGATTCATCCATCATGTGTGCAAAGCTTTTAAATCCAAACTCTTAGCACACATATAGGGAGAGCCATAGCTACCAAATGAGTTTTACATGACTTGTATAAATCTTTTCAGTAGCTCATATTGCTTGGACAAGTGGTGTAAAGCTAAAATTGAATTTAATTCATATCTTTGTGGAGGTTGTCATCAATTACCAAAAAGGGGGAGATTGAAAGCCCTAGTTTGGATTTTGGCTAATTGATGAAACCTAAGACTAACCCTATTGTGAAGTGTGTAGCATTAGAGAAAGGGAAGGTCCAAGCCAAGTGGTGGAGTGGAGATCAAGTTGACGAAAGTAACCACAAATGATCAAGTGCCATCCTTGGAGATGAAGGAAGAAGAGGAGCGGAATGGAAAGTTAGAGGCAAAGGTATATATTAGGGCATTTTCATTTCGCCGGTCATAGGTGAATAGAGAAGTTGACGGTCGGGTTTAGGATCGATAACCGTACTATTAAGAGGGGCGATGTCGCGCAATATCGGTTATCTAAGAGCACGTTTGGTTGGTTGTATGAGGCCCAATCAGGCCCGACGGATGCAGGTTCCGAGTGTTTGGATACATGGAGGAGCAACTGAGCCTGGTTGACGGGATGCAAAAGGTGCTCTCGGGCCTGGCTCCGTGGATACAGAAAATTTCTTCGTTTCCGCCGGGCCAGGCTCGCATGGTGCGGGCACCGAGCGCGCGAGAGCCGCGTGGGGCAACCAGTGCGTACACGCGGGAAGAAGGTGTTACCGTCGACATTTTCCCCCGCCACCGCTCCAACTCCGATGCTCGCCGGTCGCCACCATGGCCGCCCATACCACAGCGTAGCCCGGGGTGTGCGTGGCCTCCAAGGAGGCAGCGCAAAGACTTGCACTCCTCGCAAAACGACGGCGCAGCACCTGGAGAGCACGCGCAGAGGCGGCGCAACTCTGTGACCTCGACCTCAGCATCTTGCGCTTCTCGGAGAGCGGCGGCACGGCATCCACGCAGGCGCAGCGCCGGGCGCCAGCACCTGCAAAGCGGCGGCGCAATGCCACGACCTCGGTCACCTGCTCTCAATCCCGCGTGAGCACAACCAAAATCCCTTTCTTCTTTTATGCTAGTCTTCAACTCAGCAAGTATTGCTCCTTTACCCCTTTTTTCCTTTGATTTCTAATCTGATTTGTCCAGCTCCTGATTAGATCTAAGGTTTGTGCAAGGTAAAAAAAAGACAGGTTTGTGGCACTTGCAAATCTATGCCGTGGCCTCCTATTTCTGTACTGTGTAGAAGCTTTGTCGATGTTCATTGGTCACCGAGATGAATCATGAATGGAAGTTCAATCTTTAGTCAGTTTGCAAAACAATGTAATATTGCAAACTTCCTTGTATCTTGGTGTCATGGAGGAGACGGTGGTAATCTCACCACTACATGCAATGAGTAACTCTATCTAGTTGCATCCGTAAAAACCAATCACACTTGCTTTGGCGGGAGCGATGCAGGGTTGGGAAGACAACCAAACACGCCCTAAGTGCCACTATGTGAGCAATGACTTTGCATGTGCATTAGGAACCTAGTGTGCTAACTATCTCTTGCAAAATTCATTTGAAAATGCTAACACACGTACATAAGTGGTGAGACACTTTGGTGTTGACATATAAGAGCAGGGGTAGATGGGGTTTGGGTGTAAACTCCTCCCGCCTAGCTTGCGAGGCGGGACTCGGCGATTTTCGGAAGGAACAAGTCCTTTTCGGAGCATCGGACGCTGGTGCCGGAGGCATCGGACGCGTCAGGTGCTCAAGGGGAATTTGGCTCTGCACAGAATGTGCATCGGAGCCTCCGACGCTTATTCTTCGGCGTGTCCGGTGCAAAGCATATTTGTGTCAGGTTTTAGGCTGTGCAGTCATCGGACGGTGGTATGCGTCTGGTGCCACACCATCGGACGCGTCCGATGTGTGTGTAAGGTTTTGAACCTCTCTCAGATAGCGTCGTGGCTCTTTTTCTCTGCGTGCAATGGACTTCGCCGGATGCGTGTTTGTTTGCTTGCTGTCTTACGTCATCAGACACGTCCGGTAATCGTCATCCGAGCGCCCGACGCTTTGACAGAGGCTAGCCGTTTTGCGCATGCAACAACAGTCGATTTTGTTAGGATTAAACTAAATTAGAATACTATTAAAGTTAATTTAATCTTTATGTGTCATTAATAATTTAAAATTAATACTAAATTTATCTATGGATATACAATTAAATAGGTTTCATGCATTATTAGCAATAATAAAATTAAGTGATTGTTGATTTTTTAATTAGGTTTATGATATCTTTTTTTTTGATACAGATATGATCGGATATTATCGAATATGGATCCGGAAAGGATATGAATGGCCAAAGTGAATGTATTCGAATTCATATTTCTCTATCCGATTAATAATAAAAAAGATTAAACTAATTTTAAATTAATTTTAATACTTTTATAATTTACTTTAATCCTAATATATTTGTTTTTCTAAATTATTTTAACACTTTAATTTATTTATTTATTGATGATGTCATAGTAAATATTATTGAATAGAAATAGAAATATAAATATAATATTTGTTTATGGACCTAAGTAACACACCTTGAAAGTTTAGTGGCTTAGAAATATATTTTTAGAATTGTAGACCTAAATGATACACTCTTACAAGTTTAGAGACCTAGAAATGTGTTCTTAGAGTTCATAAACCTAGGTAATATACCTTTACAAGTTCAAGGACCACTGGTACATTTAACTCTTTATAAAAATGTAACGCCGCACATCATCATACTACTCCCTCCTTCCCAAGCCAGAGTGTCGTTTTTAATTTTTTAGAAACTTTGTTTGACTATTTGTCTTATTTAAAAATTTTATACACAATATAAATAAATAAATCGTCATTGAAGTATCTCTAATAATAATATAAGTTATAATAAGATAGATGATATTTATATAAAAAATTTAAATAGAATCAAACACGATGTCCTAATATATATAAAAATATAAAACGACACTATCTTTTGAAACGGATGAATCTATCCCTAATACTTAAAAGGCAAAATTTCTCCCTCTATTTTTAGTTTCGTCTGGCCCTTACTTTCCTACTCTTTTTACGACACGACCTTAAAGTGCAGTAATCGAGATTTCTTGCATGTCACAAAGATGTGTTAGAGTT
The DNA here is from genome assembly GCA_015844335.1 of Chrysopogon serrulatus. Classification (NCBI taxonomy): domain Eukaryota; kingdom Viridiplantae; phylum Streptophyta; class Magnoliopsida; order Poales; family Poaceae; genus Chrysopogon; species Chrysopogon serrulatus. Next base: position 65,762 of record JADLZL010004529.1, on the reverse strand, counting down.
AAAGTTGGAGATCAACATGTGTCTTAGATAAGACATGTACCGGAGTTAGAGAACAGGTTGGAGACCGACATATACAAATCAAATCGGCAGACATGTATTCAAAACAATCTAGAAACCAACTAATCGTGGTAAAAAACAGAAGCAAAAAGAAAAAAAAAATCCAGCCACGGGGTGCTTCCCACCGCCCCTACTTGCGGCTTGCACGAACTCGCTTTGTTCTTCTTTGTACAGCCAATCACAAGCTTGCTCGAGATCGACGGACGTTGCACACACAGTCCAATCGAACGCAGATCATAGCGGCCTTCCTCGTCCGTGGTTGGGACGATCGATGTTCTAAACAAACTGGATCATCGAGGAAGGAAGCCCGCAGTCATGAAGAAAATAAACAAACTTACGAGTTTGGCTCGAATGCTGGCTTCTTGTGGCCGACGGCTACCGGCGACGCGGCATCGCCTAGGGCATGGCGCTAGAGCAGGGCGACATAGCGGCCAAGGGCGGCGCAAGGCAATGGCGCTGGTCGAGTGGAGCATCGCCATGTCGGCCGCCCCGGCGGCGGCGGCACCTGGGCTCGATGCCTCGACTGAACAGGGGGCTTACGATGGATGGATAACTAGATGCTTCGATTTAATGTAAATGGGCCTCCAGCCCAGTTCGTTATTTAATTTCTTTCTTATTTGTGAAATATTTTGTTTTATGGAGAATAAAAAGGTGTAATAGATTGCATAGAAAGATTCGATCTAGGGACTTCACAACAGTCGGGTAAAACATCCACGTTCCATAGCTACGTTCCAAAACATCGTCTTAATCATCTTAGTTACATAGAGATCATGATCCCCTCTTAGAACCAATTGTCCTGAAGAGGTATACGCGCTTATAAACTGGGGACTTTTATTAAACTGATGATCCATATTCTATGTACCGCGATCATTGTACCCTATACATCGGGAACTTTTTGACTAGGGTCACAGATCATGCACTAATCATGAGCTTGCTGCCCTTCACCAGATGCCCCTCACTGACTCGACAAGGCATCCGCAAGCTATCTCCCCCACGCTGACGCTTGACAGGGCCTCCTTTGACTATCTCCTAGGTCGATGTGCAAGCAGGAGCCGGAGGCAGGGAGCTATGGTACCCTATACATCGGGAATTTTTTGACTGGGGTCACAAATCATGCACTAATCACGAGCTTGCTGCCCTTCACCAGATGCCCCTCACTGACTCAACAAGACATCCGCAAGCTATCTCCCCCACACTGACGCTTAACAGGGCCTCCTTTGACTATCTCCTGGGTCGATGTGTAAGCAGGAGCCGGAGGCAGGGAGCTATGGACCGGGTTTGAGGGATGAGCCGTGGGAAGAGAAAACAGGAGATGCATGATTGGAGAATTGGAGACAGAGGACACTTGTGGATGCCAGAATATAGGAATATGTGGAGTATGTATTATTTTTCAAGTTTTCATCTGTTGGGTTGTTTCGAAGCAGGTAGCGTGATTTGCTCGCAGCTACAAATTATTTGCCATGAGTTTGGTTCACAAGCATATAAATATATAGCTTGATCCAATCCTTACATAGAAAAAGTTTGAGAAGGATTCACATGCTACTGTTTAGAAAGATTAATAACTAATTAAAAGTTGTGTTTAAGGTAAAGAGAATACCACAGTTAGTGTTTATACCGTAGCAACGCACGGGCATATTTGCTAGTAAATACACATATTTCAAAAACAAACATACACAACCAAAATCACGGTCATATGTTTTGATCCTACTACCAAATTAAGACATTGATGATCTTATTGAGGATACCATGGCTTTGCAACCAAACGTAGGATTGCCTTGAGCCTTACGGACAGCCCGTTCAGCTTCTCCATCCCCACCTTCGACGCCCCGCCGGCCGGCAGCTCCCAGTCAAAGTGATACAGTACGTAAGCTCGCCAGAGCCAGCCCCATGGCTACGCGGCGAACCCGACCCCAGGACATCCTCTCCTCCCGACGCCGAACGGCACGAACCTGAAGTCCTTCCCAAGCAGTCGTCCGTGAACCGCTCCGGCACGAACTTGTCGGCGCGCTCCCACGTCGCGGGGTCCCGTGCTATCGCCCAGGCGTTGACGATGACACGGGTGCGCGCCGGAACGTGGTAGCCGAGCAGCTCCGTGTCCTCCATCGTCTCGCGAGGCAGCAGGAGTGGCAGCGGCGCGTGCAGTCGGAGCATCTCCTTGATCACGCGCTTCAGGTACGGCAGCTTGTCGAGGTGGTCCTCGGTGATGACGTCGCCGCCACCGCCGACGACGACGACACCGCGGATCTCGTCTTGGACCCTGCGCATCTCGTTTGGGTGGTTCACGAGCTCCGCCACGGCCCATACCAGCGTCGTGTAGGTCGTGTCCGTCGCAGCGGCAAACAAGACCTGGACATATATGCGCGTATAATATCAAAGATCGAGCTGCATGTTCTTACATGGATTCTTGCATTTTACATCTCCAAATTATGATGCATGACGACGTACCAGGATGTTGGCCTTAATGTCTACATTGTCAAACTTGACTCCACCGGCCTTCTCCTCTGCCTCGTTCACGTCCAGCAGCACGTCGACGAAGTCCCGATTATCGTCGCCCTCCTGCCGCCGGTTGCCATGGCGCCGCCTCTGGCGGTGGTCCGTGATGACCCGGTCGACCAAGCTGCCCATCTCCGCGGACGTGCGCGTCACCTTGGCGTCCAGCCCCATGAGCGTATCCACCCACGCCAGCCACGGCACGAACTCGCCCACAGTGACCGTCCCAAGCAGCCCCTCGAAGTCGGCGAACAGCTTCGGGTCTCTCGCCCTCGCCGCCGTCGAGGCCGCAGCTCCGGCCGTCGTCGTCGCCGAACATGGCGCGGGAGATGACGCCCTTGGTGTAGGAGATGAGGATCGCGTTGAGGTTCACGGCGCCGGCGCCGGCGCCGGCGCGACGGACGCGGCCGACCATCGCGGCGGCCTCCTGCTCCCGGGCGTGGCGGAAGGAGTGCACGCGGCGCTGGCTGAGGAGGTGGAGCACGCAGACGCGGCGCGCGTGGCGCCAGTACTCGCCGTAGGGGGCGAAGGCCATGTCGCTGCCGTAGAGGAGGCGCTCCGCCATGCGCATCCTGGGGCGGCTCGCGAAGGCTAGGTCGCGCGCCTTCATCACCTGCGCTGCGGCCGCCGAGGAGACCACCACGGTGCGCACCCGGCCTAGGCGCAGCAGCATGACGGGGCCGTACGACGCGGCCATTGATCGAAGGTTGCGGTGCGGCAGGGAGCCAAGAAGGGGCAGGTGGCCGAGGAGGGGAAGCCCCGGCGGCGACGGCGGCAGCCGCCGGCCATCCCTGCTGGATGGAGAACCTCTGCCCTTACTGATGGTGAAGAGTACTAGGGAGAGGACAGCGATGAGCAGCAGTGCGACAAACGGCGAGGCGTCCATTTCTTTGGCACTTCGCCGAGCTTGAGGTATCGTGTCGGCCAGGTCCAGTGAGGAAGAGGACGAGGAGGTGCATGGTACTGTAATACAGCGATGATGTTGTGCCCACCAAAATAATTGAGTACACACCGGCATTATCCCTTCATAAATATCTAGTACTGACTACTGTGCAGAAGTGAAAATATATAGTACACGTATAAAGCATGGAGCATACGTTTTCCACGACACGTCATCATCAGTGGCAAGATGCTAGCTAGGCTCCAAATCCCAAGTCAGACCCATCAAGATAACTGCATTTGGAAACTGAAAACACCACTAAAGAGAGAAATGTTTCAGTTTCTTATTTTTGTACCTGAGAAATGTTAAAAATCTAATAGCTTCTGATCTCTCCAAATCAGACCCATCTAGATAAATGCATTTGGAAATTGAAAACACGAGTAAAATCGGATTTCTATGTTGCAGCACAATCTAGCCAAGCAAAACTGACAAGGTAATAAGACTGTTGATTTTGTTTCATCTTATTCCTCAGAAACGAAAATGAAAACCTCATTGTCACTGAACCGTTTCAAAACTGAATATGTTTGGAAATATCTAGTGTTCTCTCATTTTTCTAGAGCCAAATCTATTTCTTAAGCATCTAGACATTGTTTGTATGAGCTCTAAATGTTTTATTCAGATTTAGTGTATCCCAATCTATCTCTAAAAATCTTTCTAGAATTTTAAAAGTGTATAAATATTTTTTGTGGTTTTAGAAACTTTCTCAAGAATTTACCAATTTTTTAACTTTGAAACCACCTTTAAAATCGCTCTACATAGGATATAGAGGTAACTTGAACTCGATAAGTTTGAAATTTTTGCGAAACACTTGAACTACTAGTTAAGTTCGAGGAGAAAAATCATAATACGGCGATGGTTTACAAAGGTTGCATTTATCGTTCTCGTGGGCTCGTGGGCTCGTGGCCCATGGTGCCATCAGAATCAGATGAGACGAAGCAAAGCAATGGCATGCACGCCGGGGGGCGCTGCCGCGCGGTTCCCTCTCGCATTCCGTATTTCCGTTAACGTGGACCCCACCCATTTCCCGTGCGACCGTGCAAGCGCCAAGCGGCGGAGCACGCCGGCCCGGCCCGTCGGCTGCCCAGCCGTCGACACCGCCACACCAACTTGCTCGTCAAGCCCAGCTCCTGCCCCCGCCTATAAAATCCCCTTCCTCCTCCCCTGGAGCAGGCACGCACGGCACACGGATCAATTCAAATCCAAACCCCCCAAAACCAACCGCCTCGCCACCCCTCCCATCCACCCCCATCCCCCGAGCACCGCAGTGCAGCCGCATCGCCTCGCCCCAGCCATGTCGGCGTCGGATGCGGCGGCGGAGACGTCGTCGCGTGCCCGCCTCCAGGACCAGGACGCGGAGCCGGAGCCGCCGCAGCGCCGCTGGGTGGCCCTCGTCTCCAGACCCGTCATCCTCGCCGCCGGGGACGAGCGTGCCCGCGCGATGGCCCGCGGCTCGGACGTCGAGCTCGACCTCCACGACCCACCAGAGCCCTCCTACCTGGTGCTGCACCCCCGCATCGTCGCCCTCGACCCCGGCTACTTCGCCCAGCAGCCGTCCGTCTACATCCACGCCGCCGACCGCTCGGGCCGCCTCCTCCTCCGCGTCACCAACCCCGGCAGCAACGACCCCGCCGAGGACCAAGTCATGTACCTCTGCAACGCGCACTCCCGCAGGGCCACCACCCTGCCCGCGGTCCCCTACTCCCATCTCCGCATCGAGGCGCGGCCACGCCGCAGCGTCGGCCTCATCGCCAACCCCGACCGCGGCGGCCACTACCTGGTCGCGCAGCTCTACCCGCGCGACTCCATCCTCCACGGCGACATGCTGCTCTGCTACTCCACCGCGACGTTCCAGTGGTTCATGAAGCCGCTGCTCTCCTCCGCCACGGCGCGCATGCGCAACCCGTGCGCCGAGACCGGGGTGGTCGCGCACGCCGGCCGCCTCTACTGGCTCGCGCTCGCCTACGGCGTCTTCGTCTGCGACCCCTTCGCCGCCACCTCGCACCTGCGCTTCGTGCCGCTGCCCGCCGACTGCGAGATGCGGGAGGAGCAGTTCCACCGCGTGTACGTCGCCCAGCGCCGCCTCTTCGCGCCCAGCGAGGGCCACCTCCGCTTCGTCGAGATCCGGGGCCTCTCCTACGAGGTGTACGTGCCACCCGACGTCGCATTGAATTGCTTCTTGCTCCAGACTGCATTGAATTGCTTCTTGCTCAATTGTTGGATAGGATTGCTGATTGCATGCATGTTGTTCTCTCCAGTTTTTGGAAACCTGACAATTGGCAATTTGACATGCATGATCGCTGTCTGACCACCATTGATAAACATAAATATGTTCAGTATACATATACATTCCTAGATCGTTGTTTGAAACTTTGAACACTGCAATACAATTACAAATCCGAAGCCAAATAAGATATACTAGCGGTTCCGAGATATCATCACTCTACTGATATGTGCCAGCACTGGGGATGTAACTGTACTGCAATACATCCTGCATGCATGGTTGAAATGTGGAATAGAATTAGTCTGATTGTCCGAAGGTGACAGGCACAGCAGCATATGCATATTCCAATCATTCATGCAAACAGCTAGCAAATGCACAGAATGGATGGAATTCTTCTCTGAACGAAGTTGCATGCATTGCTGTTTGGCTTTGGCATCGATCGATGTTGCGGCCCACATTCAGTTCATGCACGTCTCTGATTTTACTACAGTAGCAAGCATTTATTAATTTGAATATATCTGGATGGCTAATAGCTGCTTGCTGACCCTGATCAATCGCTTCTCTTTTGCATGCAGATCCTGACATGGAGAAGAAGGAGAGGGGGGAGGAGTGGGAACGCAGGGTGATCCAGTACGTAGAGTCTTGGCTAGAGAGGATGGAGCTGACAGGCGAGACGGACGAGGGACAGTCGTCGTCTTCGGGATGAGACGATGATCATCTTCTCTGAATATAATGCATCTCCTCTCGCCGGCGGACGGCTTCCATTTGTTTCCCCCCTGGTGATTAGTAGTGTTCTTGCCTGCAGCTTTCTATCAGAGGACATCTCGTTCTGAGTAGATTAATAGTCTTCTTGAAAACTTAAGGAACCATGGTCTCATACCAGAATAGATCCCCGTTACGAACAAGCAAGCTTGGGTAGGCGGCCTCATGTTCTAGTAAGTACTCTGCAATATCCGTCCTGTGGTTCTGTTTCTGTCCCAGAGAAGAGAAACATGTGCTCTGCTCTCTCTGTGATGTCCCTCTGTTCGCAAGTCGATCTGCATTCGCTAATGCAAATGGAATTCAGTTTTGGTTCCTCTTGTCCTGTCATGTTCAGTCTGTTCTGTTCGCATGCTTTTCCTCTACATTTCCCAACTTGCGAAAATGCTATGGTTACATTCACTTACTGTTCTGAACTTCTGACAGTATTACAGTAGTTGTGCTAGTTCAAAGAAGAAAGTGTTTGCTTGGTTACTTTTACTACACAGAACACACATCGTGCTCTCGACGCAAAATTGACAATACTGTCAAGTACTGATGCGTTTGTCTAAACCACGAAGTCCGTTCCATTTCGTCAAGTTCCTGTACGTGTGCACTATCACTAGCCCAGCCATGGAGTGGCGACGAGGACCAACGGCTTCTTGAGCCGAACAGAGAGCCCGTACACCTCACTCACGTCCACAAGCGGCGCCCCCCACGCCGCCGCCGTGCAACGCGGCGCGGCCCAGTCGAAGTGATACAGCAAGCTGGCGAGCGCGAGCTCGACGGTCGGCGCGGCGAACCCGGCGCCGGGGCACCCCCTCCTCCCGGCGCCGAAAGGCACGGACCTGAAGTCCTGCTGCCCCGCCCCCACCTTGCTGTGCTCCACCGGTGGCGCGCCGTCGCCGCCGAGGAATCGCGCCGGCACGAACTCCTCCGCGCGCTCCCACGACGCGGGGTCCCGGCCGATGGCCCACGCGTTGATCACCACCCGCGTGCGCGCCGGCACGCGGTGCCCCAGCAGCTCCGTGTCCTCCGTCGTCTCGCGCGGGATCAGGAGCGGCGCCGGCGCGTGCAGCCGCATCGTCTCGCTGATCACCGCCCTCAGGTACGGCATCCCGTCCAGGTGATCCTCGGTCACGCCGTCGTCGCCGGTGACGGCGCCGCGGATCTCGGCCTGGAGCCTCCGCATCTCGCCCGGGTGGTTCATGAGCTCCGCCATGGCCCATCCAAGCACCGTGGACGAAGTGTCAGTCCCCGCAGCAAACACGTCCTGCTCAAATGACGATTGACGGCACAAATGAATATTATTTAAAAAACCAAGAGATTATTATTATTGCATAAGTACGTAATCATGACGGTTGCACAAATGGATATTTACCATGATGATTGCCTTGATGTTGTCCGTCTCGAGCCGGAACCCGGCGTCCTTGTCCACCTCGTTCACATCCAGCAACACGTCGACGAAATCCCGGTGATCGTCGTCGACAGCGATGTCGTCACCAGCCGTCCCTCGGCCACCACTGCCTCCGGAGCCAGGGATCCGTCTACGGCGGTGGTCCGCGATGACCCGCTCGAGCAAGCCGTCGAGCGCCTCGAACGTGCGCCTCGTCTTGGCCTCCAGCCCGGTGAGCGTGTCGACCCAGCCGAGCCACGGCGCGACCTCGCGCATGGGCGCCGCCAGGAGCAGCTCCTGGAAGTCGTCGATCACGCGCCGCAGCTTCTCGCCGCCGTCGTCCCCGGGGAGCCCGTAGTCCGCGTCCCCGAACGCCGCGCGCGAGATGATGGACTTGGAGTAGCAGATGAGGGCGTCGCTGAGGTTGACCACGGCGCCCGCTCCATCGCCGGCCGCTGCGGCGGCGCGGACGCGGGCGACCAGCGCGGCGACCTCCTGCTCCCGGGCGCGGCGGAACGAGGCGGTGCGGCGCGGGCTGAGGAGGTGCACGGCGCACACGCGCCGCGCCTGGCGCCAGTACTCGCCGTAGGGCGCGAAGCCGACGTCGCAGCCGTACAGGAGGCGCTCCGCCATCAGCAGCCTGGGCCGCCCCGAGAAGGCCAGGTCACGGGTCTTCATGGCCTCCTCCGCCGCGGCCGCCGACGACGCCACCACCGTGGGCACCCGGCCGAAGCGCAGGAGCATGACGGGCCCGTGCGTCGCCGATAGCGACCGGAGCGATCGGTGCGGCAGGCTGCCCAGTAGGTGGAGGTGGCCGATGAGCGGCAGCCCCGGTGGCGACGGAGGCAGAGGCAGCAGCTGCTGGCCGTCGTCGTCGCGCTTCTTGGTGGAGGACGAGCGGCGGCGGCGGTCGTGGTGCAGGGAGCCAAGAAGCGGCAGGTGGCCCGGGCTGGATAAGAAGAGGAGGAGGAGGGAGAGAAGGGCGATGAGCAGCAGCAGAGCCAGCAACGCCGAGGTCACCATGGTTGCTCTACGCCTGTGTCTGTGTACGCAGCAGCAGCAAACAGTGCAAAGGAAGGTTATGTAGATTTGCATAGTCGCATGTTTCGTTCTCCTTTCCCTTTGTGGGAAAATATCTAGCTAGCTACATTTTTTTGGTTGCTGAAATAGGTCATATACACAGTTATGCATCATGTTTATCGTTGTAAACATGCTACTATATAGTCTTGCAAAATATCTAGATATTTTATAGGCTCGTCCAAACTGATGAACAAAGAATAGTGAGTTTGCTGTGTTAACTTTGACTTGATATAGTATGAATGATGATGATGCAAACTTGCTGTCTCGCTGGACCAGTAGGGATGTCGTCAAGTTCTGACCCACATTTTGTATGAATGATGATGCAAACGTCGGTCAGGTCGACGATGCTACATTTTGTATTTTTCTTCGACAGGTGGAACATGACAGATGCGAAATCTATACATTGGATCATTCTTTTTGTCACTTTCATAGACCCATCGCAAGAGTTTTGAAGTCACAAAACACTCTATAGCGCCACACCGCTCAAATTGTGGCTAGCCGTGTCCAATCGAGCTCGTTATGCATCAGGGCTCAGCATGAGCGCCATTTTTAATCTCACAATGTATTCACATAATATCCAGTTACCCACCCATTTAAGCAAGTCAATTTACCATTAGATCTTTGTTGCACTAGCATTATTATAGGCGTTTATTTGATATAATTAAAGTAATAAATTGGATTAAACAAACTCAATCCAAAAAAGACAGATAATTGCTTATTATTGGCACAAACACGACACAAAAAATTGTACATTCCGGCGCGACACATATGTGTATTCGCTAGTTATATTATAAAAAAAATTAGACAGAAGAACAAATTAATGACTGCATTAGAGGTTGAGCAACAAACAAACTTTAGCAACAAAACAAACACATGCATCTAAGCTGTTCAACCGAAAGCAACCAATGAGTATATTGAGATGGACGTAGCACCACACATCAATTTGGCTTAGCAGTGGGATTCTATTGGGGTTTTGTACTCATTGTAGTGCTACGTTAACAAAAGTGATGAGGTGGCCTGGCACAAAAATTAAGCGGGAGAGGAGATGTGCTTCATCCCATAAAACCAGATGACATTGTTTCCAATGTACTCTTATTTTTTGGAGGTTATTTTGTGTCAAGTTGCTCTTTTGTACAAACTATTATTTTCATTGATATATATACCATATAGAGGCACTCTTGAGTGTCTTTCTCAAAAAACAAAAACAAAAAAAATCTAAACTCCAAGTAATTCTGTATTGAGAACTCATAGTTTCATCCCCATATTTTTTATGGCTGATCTCGTGTGGCTCATATCCTTGCTAAGTATTGCCATGTTTATCACGTGTGGTTGAGCATGAGTAGGAGATAATGCAATCGGGAAAGAAGAAGATGACAACGGAAGTCGAAAAAAAAAAAGAAGACACAATGGCATTAGTGGGCTATTAATAAGTGATGGCTTTAAAGCCCATGAGTGGAGAGGTGAAACATGTAACATTAATTAGTACCATATCGCTAGTTGATTTGATACAGAGAGTTTTACTCCCTATATATAAATGTGATAACACCATATGAGAAAGACAATGTCTCGCCCTTATATATATATATATATATATAAGCCTATAAGCCCCCTTTCTCTCCCTCTCGGCCGCACGTCAGGTGCTAGCACACCAACGCCTTACGTGTGGATACTGTTGTGTACAGCGGCGTTGATCGGCGACGAGACGGGTTGGCGGTTTTGATTGGCGACGAGGCGGGGCAAGCGCGTTGCTGTTTCCAGTACGCGAATATGTACAACACTTCCTCTACATTGACGCGCACGACCCTCTTCTTGCGTTGCGCTGCTGCACGTGTCTAGTGGTAACGTTCCTACATACACACCTTCACAAGCCTCCTCACCACGTAGGCCGTACCCTGACTTCCAGACCCCAACATTAGTGGCATCTTAGAGCAAGTCCAATAAGCTTGGCTAAACTAGCGACAAGTGTGCTCTCTCAATTCTCTCAATTACGTTGAATTTTGCTGAGCTCAAGTGCGCGCTCTCTCTTTCTCGTCAACTGCCAACTCTTGGACGGAGGTCGTAGTGGTCGTCTAGTGCGAGTAGCTAGCTAGGCAGCGAGTCTGGGAGCTGATCGGACCTGCATCGATCACCCTACAGTACGTCCGTACGTCCTCCCTAGCTAGTCCCCTTCCAGTTCCACTGGGAAAGGAAGAACTTTTCTAGCTCGCCCGGCCGTGACGTCGCTCGGCAACGGCAGACGCAATCAAGCAAAAGCCACCACCCAAATACATTCAAGTAATTATTAATTAATTAAAATACTTTAAAAAAAGAAAAAAGAAAAGGCAACAAACTAATCAACGTCAAAACTTGTTTGTTGCCATATCTGGGTGCACCTGGGCAGCATGCAACGGCGGCGTATATACGGGGTGTAGTGGCTGTAGAGAGGTACATCAACACCACGTACGTGAGTACATCTCGATCGTGGGGTATGAGTATTTTTTTTTTTGACAAATCGTGGGGTATGAGTAAATAAATCTAATAAATCAACGCAACTATCAACGGGTAGAACTTGTTACCAACATATATTTGCAAATTACTAACATTCTGAAAATACTAATGTTAGGATTACAAATGAAAATAAATTAATTAATTAAATAAATATCAACACGTTCAAGATAGGTATGCTGTTCTCACCACCAATAATTTAAATACCGACACGTTCAGATGTTCTCGTTGCCAACACAATTTAATAAATAACTAAAGCACACCTCTAATCTTCTCACATTATAGAAAAAATAATACAACTCATATAGGTATATATAGGCATATAGCTAACGTTGGCATAAAATGCATTACATGCCATACAAATGCGTGCCTCGTAGTATTAGATGCATGTTAGATCTAATTGATAGATAGTTTCTTTAAAAAATCTGCTTACTTTCCTATTTCTCAAGACAAAGAATATATTTATCTTATTACCTGTTAGGAGGTAATATGTGATTATCTTGGTCTAGATCGACGGTCCACAGTTATTTAGAGGCACCGTAGCAAAACCCACTATTATTAGTAGTACTAGGACTTCCCCTGTCCCCGCGCAAGCCCAAGCCGGTGGCGGTGGCGATGGGGCATGAAGAAGAGGAATCGAAGCAGGACGGTGCAAGTCAGCTGAAGCAGCACGACGAAGAGAAGATGAGGACGTAGCTAGCGCCTTCGAGCATGTCATCGCTGCCATGGTTTGTGCTTCTTGCCGGGCCTTGGCGGTGTGGCCGTGTGATGCGAGAGAGGGTTTAGGGAGGAGCTCCTGGTCTGACTCTAGGCTAAGAAATGCTGAAGCGACCACGCTGAAACAATCAGCTTGCAAAATTGCAAGCAACGTATACATATTTATGCAACTGGGGAAAGGGTTTGGTTACTGGGGGCAAAAAAAAAAAAAGAATGAATAATGCTTGCACAGCACATAGTTATATAATTAATTAATTAAGCCGATCGTCCCATCTAGAAGCCCTTCCGCCCCCATCGCCTCTCGCTGACACAACAGGGAAGGGAGTAAGGTACCCCTATCGTTGTTCTTGTGTCACTTAGCTGTGGGAGGGAGGGTGTCATTATAAGAAGATGCTAAGAGCGAGTCTGCTCTCTGCACGCTTACTGCTTCACGTGTATAAATAATATTGGAGTGAACATCAGCATTAGCTTAACTATTTCTCATTCTTAATTACCATAACTAATACTGGAGTAGTAGTATCATAATAAAAAGTGTGCACAAATCACCTATCTACAATTCACGTGGCATTCCTTCTCTAACATGGTTTCTATCGTCTTCTCGGTTCATTGACGTATATCGCTTCTGCTCCTCCATCATGCCTTCCTCCAACTCGGAGCTTACATCCGGCAGGAAGTCCTGCCACCACCAAGCGTGAGCGTTATAACAGGGAGTAGCAGCCACGGAGCGCCACCAGAGCAAGCAAGCAAGAGGGGGCAAATGCAATGCAGTACGGTACTTAGTATTATGTGGAGCAGCTCAGCAGCAGTACCAAATGCACAAGTTGTTATTGCAGCAGGAACACTTGATGCAGCAGGAAAAGGAACACTTGATGTTGGAGCATGATGAATCCTTGCCATCTTCCTGTTGAATTCTCTTCTAGATCAGCCACGCCAATAGAAGCGTCGTTCCCATCGCACCCAGCCGCAGCCGCTGCTTGGCTGCGACTCCACGGTGGCTGACCAAAATGCAGAGTTGTACGCATACATGTAGCATCCACAGAAAAAGGTCGTCAGCACTAAAGATGCTATCTTAGGTGAAAATTACACAACATATATTGACTGTGTATGTATACCTTCCCCTTAGACCCCAACCCCAGACAATGGATCCTGCCACCATTGGATGTCCAAGGTCGAGGACGACCACCGAGGTGGCTGAGAAGCTGTTGTCAAAGAAAAGGTATACCAGCTCTCCTTGTGTCTGTAGATACCTCATCGATGTTGGCACGGTGCAGAGTTCCAGAAGAGGTACACACCCCTTGGGATGTTCAGACCAGCTGGGAAGAACTCAGCATCAGTTTCTTTTTCAAATTCGTAGTCTTTTCACTTATACCTTTTTCACCTCATTCACCACAAGCCAATAATTATATTTGCATGAGGGACGGATTGATTTTTTATTATATTTGCATGAGGGACGGATTGATTTTTTATCAAAATTTATAAGATAAAGTTAGGATATACCAGCTCATATAGCATGCATGAGTTGGTTCCTCAAAACAAACACGTATATATTCATCAGGATTCAGGGGAAGAAAGCTTCAGAAATCATTCGGTGTGCTACTAGTTGGCCTTAATATATTATATATAGTTCTATCAAACAGTAAGTATATGGGAAGAAGTAAAGTTGCGGTGTTTACCAGGCATGTCGTGGTCCACGTGGAGCCAGAGGATTTTCCCTAGCAATGAGCTCTTGTTTGATGAGATGAAATCAGCCGAAACACCATGTCCGGTAACGAGGTAAAGGGATGGATCGTTGGGCCGGAAGAAAATTTGGGATGGATCGTTGGGCCGGAAGAAAATTTGGCCTCCATGGTCAAGGAGTGAAAACCCAGCTTGGGCTGCAGGTAATCCATCGAGAACAGCGTGACAGCCTGATTGAGATGGAAATGAAAGCAGGCATATTATTAAAGGAAACTCGTTAACAGCTACTCTGAGCAGCAATATAATGTTGACCTTGATTATATCTGATTGACCAGACCATATTCATTGTCCATTAGATAATTCAGATGAGGAACTCGACAACAATCCAAATGGGGAAAAGATTTGCAGGAAAATTAAGCTACGCACCTCGAAACCATGTTCTCCCGGGGAGAGCTCCTTAGTTTACCACAAGGATGGCGCACCAGCCTGCTGAGGCCTCCACGGCCGTGCGGCATGGACATGGCGGCCCCCGCCGGCATGGACGCCGACCACACCTTGCTCTCCTGGTTCCACACGAGAGCACGTCCCGACCCACCCGGGGCCACGATCAAGCCGCTGGAGCTCAATGCTGCAACCTTCTCAAAACATATGCTGTTGCTCAGCAACAAGGGGGCATACAGGTGCTTGGTGGAGCTCGACAGCAAGGCCGGAGCCAAGGCGGCGCACGGTGCAGGAAGCAGTGAGGTCTCAGCTGGGGCCCTCCTAGCTGTTTCCCTGCGTGCAGGGGATGTTATGGTACAAAAACAATTAGCAGCTAGTTAACAAGTGCTAGCAAATGAGTAAGTTGCTATAGGTTGGTAAAGTCAAATCTCAAAGTAATCTTGTTATCTTATCTAATAACTTTTTACTATAGTTACTCAACCTCTTTGTTTCAAAGTATTATTACAATGTATTCTAATTGGGTGCACGCTTCTCTAGGAAGCCTAGTTAAGCCTAGACTTGACAAAGCTATAATAATCATCAACGGTTTTATATATACTCATTAGCATGTCAATATATACAAGTCCAAAGGAGACTAAATACAATAATATGAAAAGAAGAGTGTGTTACGGGGCTAAACACTATCCCAGCAGCTAGAGTACTACTTACTACATATAATTGAGTATTGTTGTGCAGTGAAAAAGCAAATAGGAAAGCATGTGCATTTCTATGTGCAAATTACATTAAAAAAGGTTTTTAAAAATTACCTACTGAGCAGAGAGCTTCCCCGCCTGGATTATC
Source organism: Chrysopogon serrulatus (assembly GCA_015844335.1). Classification (NCBI taxonomy): domain Eukaryota; kingdom Viridiplantae; phylum Streptophyta; class Magnoliopsida; order Poales; family Poaceae; genus Chrysopogon; species Chrysopogon serrulatus. Next base: position 50,681 of record JADLZL010004529.1, on the reverse strand, counting down.
ATTAAAGAATCGAAGCGAGTACATAATACAGACATACTTCGGGAATTAACCTAGCCCTGAATGGAAATACACGAACGTAAGAAAACACAGGCCAACGGGGCGTAGACTGGGGACTAGGGTGGCAAAAGCGAAACGACCTTCCCAAATACAGAGATCATCACAGACACGAGACATAATTAATATTGCTCGAACTATGTTGCTCAGCTCTGAAGACTGCCCCATTCCTTAGCATCCCACAGCCACCAGAGTGTGACTTGAAAGATCGATGGCCACACAACATCGCCAAGACTAGCAGGTGGAGGGAAGGACCAAAACTCTGAAACACATCAGCATCAGACAGGGCAAACATGCCAACAGAGATCCAGATAGACTTGTTTGCTCAGCGGGCATTCGAAGAAAACGTGGTGATCCAATCTCCAATACTCTGTCTAGCTTGGCAGCACTCTCCAACCGGAGAAGTGACCACATGCAAAAACGTTTGACCACATCCAACCGGAGACTTTGTTGACTGCTTTGAGCTAGCTTTGACCACTGTAAACTTTGCTGCCTTAATTTTTTCCTCATTTTCAGAGGTTGTATATCTATCTCCATCATTCTGTGTGTCGTCCGACGCATTGCATCAACTTGTGTAAATCCATGGCCACCGTCTGTCACTGTCAGCCAAACGAACGAGATCCTCTGCAGCAGCTGTTCGTTCCCAATCAGGCTCACATCACATGCATGTCAACAGCTGCAAGCAGGTTCTCTTCCTACCGGAGGAGCGAGTGTTCGCCGGTCTTGCCATGACACAACCACAAGTGCGAGCAAGAGGGGCAGCGGCCGTGGCCCATATCTCAGAAGGGGAGACCGCGGCCGCCTCCTCCTCGCTCTCGCTATCCTCCCATCCCAGCTCGCGCCGTCCTGGTCTGGTCATCCAAGGCTCTCCTTTCAAGGTAACATTTGAACCAGAGCGATTGCCGGCGAAAAAGAACCTAGAACCAGCGGGTACTCTTTCGTTTTCGAGTTTTACGGATTCGCGTATTATTTCCAATCTGGGCAGGGTAGGCATTAACTTAGGCTCCTCGGGGGTAGCTGTAATTAAGAACCTTGAGGTAGATAGGTTAGTGCTCTGTGCTAATCAAAAGAAGAATTCCTCAAAATCTAAAGCCTCCAACATAGACAGTGGGGATGAGAGGGATGATCGACTTGAAGCAGTTCTCAGCCACGTCTGTGGTAATTCAAATGAGAATATGCTGGATGTGGAGAATGATCAAATCCTAGATCTTTCTCCACTCCGTCGTAAGAAGAAATACAACAATGCCAAAAATACTAAAAAAGGCAAACTCCCCAAAAAACCAAAGACCCCATCCAAAATAAATGTTAAATGAAAGGGGTTTTCTGGAAGAGCAGAGGTCTAGCAGACTTGGCTAAACACAGGTTTTTGGCGGAATTAGTTAAGAAGGAGCAAATCAATTTCATTGCTATCTCTGAAACCGGACGGGAATCCTTTTCTCGTCATGTCCTGAAAAATCTTTGTGCTGGACGTGACTTTCTTTGGCATGCCATGGCCCCACATGGTAGGTCAAGGGGAATCCTTCTTGGAGTGGATTTGGATTTTTTTGACATTGGAGCCATCGATGAGGGGGATTTCTATGTCAAGTTCACCCTCAGATATAAGACAAAGGATTTTAAATTCGTGCTATATTCAGTGTACGGGCCGGCACAGTCTCAGTACAAGAGTGCATTTCTCTCTGAGCTGGCCAGTACTTGCTCCAAAGAGTCTCTTCCATTTATTATAGGAGGGGACTTCAACATTATGAGATCACCAGAGGATAAGAGCACAGGAGTTTTCGATTATAGATGGCCAAATTTATTTAATGCTGTCATCGAGTCTCTTGAATTAAAAGAGATCATAATGACAGGACGTCAATACACTTGGGCGGGGCCTGGAGATAATCCAACCTACGAGAAATTAGATAGAATTCTCGTCAGTACTGAATGGGAAGACCAGTTCCCGTTGACATCAGTCCAATCTGGAGATAGGAATATTTCAGACCATACTCCCCTTGTGCTTAACACGGGTGCTTCGACTCATCGCCCTGAAAACCGACCTTTTAAATTTGGGAGGGGTTGGTTTATACGTGAAGGCTTCTATGACATGGTTGCAAATATCTGGCAATCACAGAGCCTCGGGTCGACTCCTCTGGAACGTTGGCAGTCTAAAATTCGTAGACTCCGACAACATCTTAGAGGGTGGGCTAGTCATACAGCTGGGCCCTATCGTAAAGAGAAAAAGTCTCTGTTAGCTCTTTTGGAGAATCTTGATAAGAAAGCCGAAAATACCCATTTATCGGATCAAGAAATCAATCTTAAGCATTACCTAAAAGAGCGGCTAGTTTGCCTATTGAGAGAAGAGGAATTTAAATGGTATGAAAGAGCCAAAGTTAAAACCCTATTGGAAGGGGACGCTAATACGAGGTTCTTTCACTTGGTGGCTAATGGTAGACATCGAAAACAGCACATATACAAACTTGAAGATGATCGAGGTGTTGTGGTAGGAGATGATTGTCTCAAGAGTCATATTACTAATTATTATAAAAACCTGTTTGGTCCACCAGAGAGTTCTGAGATCACGCTTCTGGAAGATCAAATCTTAGATGTTCCACAAGTCTCTCCAGAGGAAAATGATATCCTGGTTAGTCCTTTCACTGAATCTGAGGTGAAGGAGGCTGTTTTCCAAATGGAACATAACAAATCTCCAGGACCAGATGGATTTCCCGCTGAATTTCTACCAAGTTTTTTGGGAAGTGATCAGAGATGATCTCCTTGCTCTCTTTGCAGATCTGCATAGGGAAGCTTTAGATATATTCAGTTTGAATTTTGGAATTATTTCCTTAATCCCGAAAGTTCAAAGTGCCACCAAAATTCAGCAATACAGACCGATTTGTGTCCTCAATGTGAGTTTTAAAATATTCACAAAAGTGGCCACGAACAGGGTGAATAAGGTTGCCAAAACGGTGGTCAGTACCACCCAAACTGCCTTCATGCCAGGCAGGAATATCATGGAGGGGGTTGTTATACTACACGAAACCATCCATGAGTTACACACCAGGAAGAGAGATGGAATTATTTTCAAAATTGACTTTGAAAAAGCATACGATAAGGTGAAGTGGGATTTCTTGCAACAAACCTTACGTATGAAAGGATTCTCTCCCAAATGGTGTCGATGGATTGAAAGTATGGTCACTGGGGGTAGTATGGGGATCAAAGTTAATGATGACATTGGTCCCTACTTCCAAACCAAGCGGGGTCTCCTCCAGGGGGATCCTATGTCACCTATTTTATTTAACATTGTGGCTGACATGCTAACCCTGCTTATCAATAGGGCAAAAGCCGATGGTCAAATAAGAGGAATTCTTCCTCATCTTTTCGAGGATGGTCTTTCAATCCTACAATATGCAGACGATACCATTATCTTTATTGATCATGACCTGGAGCAAGCAAAGAATCTAAAACTTTTGCTCTGCGCGTTCTAACAATTGTCTGGGCTCAAGATCAACTTCCATAAGAGTGAGATCTTTTGCTATGGTGCAGCCAAAGAGATGGAGTCATTTTATACTTCGCTCTTTGGGTGTAATGCCGGGGAATACCCATTTACATATTTAGGGATCCCAATGCATCATAGGCAACTCCTGAATTCTGAATGGAGAAGAGTTGAGGAACATTTTGAACAAAAGCTCTCTTGCTGGAAGGCAAAATACTTGTCTTATGGGGGAAGATTGGTTCTGCTTAATTCGGTGTTAAGCAGTTTACCTATATTCATGATGTCCTTCTTCGAGATCCCTAAAGGAGTTCTCAAGAACCTAGATCATTTCAGATCGAGATTCTTTTGGCAAGGCTCGACGGATAAACATAAATATAGACTTGCCAGATAGGACATCTTGTGTCGTCCCAAAGACCAAGGGGGTCTAGGTATCCTAGATTTACAACTACAAAATAAATGCTTACTAGCTAAGTGGTTGGTAAACCTGCTAAACACAGACGGCACTTGGCAGTCTATGTTGAGGAATAAATACCTACGATCAAAATCCCTTACTCAAGTGACAGCCAAGCCTAATGATTCTCACTTTTGGAGGGGCCTCATGCGTATCAAAGATGAGGTGCTGGCTAATGGGTCTTTTCATATTAAAGACGGGACAAACACAAGGTTCTGGGAGGACACCTGGGTAACTGACAAACCTCTAAAAGTTATTTATCCATCTTTATATAGTATAGTTTGGGACCCTCACGCAACTGTATCCAAAGTCATGGCTATGGGTCCCCTGAACATCTCTTTTAGACGAGCGCTGGTGGATAATAAACTTATAGAGTGGCTTAATTTAGTAGCTCGACTCTCAAATGTGGTACTGGTTGAGGGTGATGATTATTTTCGGTGGAATTTAACCAAATCTGGGTTATTTTCAGTTCGATCAATGTATCTTCACCTAATTGATATAGACCCACCTTTTCCACATAAGAGAATGCGAAGATAAAAATTCCTCTAAAGATAAAAATATTTCTTTGGTTCCTACAACGGGGTGTAGTTCTAACTAAAGACAACCTCGCTAGGAAAAACTGTAAGGGGAGCCAGAAATGCATATCATGTAATATGAACGAGTCTATTCAACACTTATTCATTGACTGCCCCCATGCCAAAATGATTTGGAGGATTATCTGGTTTGCTACTAGTTTGAACCAACCGAGGTCTATCAGCCATATGTTTAATACGTGGCTTAGTGGTCATGATCAAAAGACCAAGGGCCTCGTCTGGGTGGGAATCGCTGCTATATGCTGGGCTATCTGGAGTTGCCGTAATGACGTCATATTCAATAGAATCAAAACTAACTCGATGATGCAGGTTATTTTCAGGGGAGCGTATTGGCTGCGCGCCTGGGCCCCGTTGCAGCGTGATGAACAAGCCAAGGGGATCCTTTTTTCGATGAGCAAGAGATTAGAGATGATTGCTTTAGAGATTTCAAATAGAGGGTGGAAACATTTATATCGTCTGCTCTAGTGTCCCGGTCTATTTAATGATTGTTGGCTTTTTCTTTCATTGGAACCCGTTGTAATAATTGGCTGTGTACACCTCTGGGTGTAGAGGCCGGATATTTTTATCCATTATCTAAAAAAAAACTTAGGTTTTGTTTGAGATTGAGATTAATCTACTGCTGATCGTCGGGAGAGTCACGCTTCCTCACGTCAGCAAGAGAAGGGCCGTTCTATTTTTGCTCCGGCAAGAGACAAGATCGGCCAAGCTGTTGTTCTCGATCGAGAGATAGAATGTGTTGCTTTGTGCGAAAGATTTTGCGCTGGCAACAATATGTTACGGTTTTCAACAGCTCCAATGGCTAGAGGAAAGATTGTTTGCAAGCAACATTTGAATAACCCCATCTAAAAGCTACGACAACTCACCTAGCATGGAAATAACTTAAATTGTATGCACAAGCTTGATTTTTTTTTTTGAACAAGTGTTAATCAAACGATTGGATGAACATTACAGTTAAACATTATTGTTTGCTGGTTTCAGCTCAACTGAGTTTGCGAGCCGTGGGACAATTGGAGAAGCATCACTCTTCACTCACGGCGTCCGTCCCCCCAAAAAAAAAGAGTAGAGTTATCAGCCTCCAACTACCGCTGCCGGGGAAAAAAAAAAAAAAAAAACACATCACCGCATCCCCACCACTCCACCGCGCCAGAGCACCCTACACCGAAAGTCGTTTCAAAATTTACATCATGCATACAAACGAATACCGATGGGTGTGTTAAGGTTCACTAATACTATGACCTTTTAATTAAGATGGGATGTTTATAATTCGAGAACTGCTCCGGTACACCCTCTTTGAAAAATGGCACGTGTTGACATTTCTAACGTCGCTACTAGAAATAGAGGTAAATCCCTATCCCCGGCAACGGCGCCAAAAATGCTTGTTGGTATTTCTTATGCACAACTAAAATAAAAAGGATTCATAAGCGCCACGTAAAACCATTGTAGCATTTTACCGGGAGTATTCCGGTATCGTTATTTATATTTTACCACTTTGGGAAACACTGAATAAGACATTGATAGTTCACCATCATGTATCTACTAACTTAATACACCAACTAGACTAAAGTAGGGGGTAAATGATAGATGATAGGAATTATGTATATATGACACACACACAATGAGAGAATTCTATGATAAGTAAATAGATAGCTAAAGTGAGAGGACAACGGGAGAGTTCAAGGTTCCTAAATACTTCTCTATTACCAAGGTTCTATAATAACTGATTTATGATAGATAAAGCAATCACACAATAACATTTTAGAGCAACAAAGTACCTATCCAACTCTCGAATAAGACTGGGAAGAAGGTAGGCGGGTAAGGCTGCCAAAAGCTCTACGAAACACCAACTCCGACGTGGTGGAATACGAAGACCAACAAAGCTGTCACCTCTGATGGCTACCACAACTAACCGTAAGAATCGGGCGCAAACTCAGGTAAACACTAGCCTAGACACCACGCCTACGCTTAACGATTACTATTCTAGTCACGTACGCTAACTAGAGCACCTAATACAAAGGGAGATCCCATGCTAAAGTATAACAACTATACTAAACATAATATAAAGGCATAAAGTAAATAGAGAAGATAAATATATTAAAGCATAAGTCTTATAAGAATAGATACAAAGATATACCAGAACTCTGACGACTCCTGCGAAGACTCCTCCGGAACCCGGGCGTAGCGCCGCTCTCCCTAACTCTCAACTAGAACTACATTGGAAAGTCTAGCCCTAATTCTCTAGAGATGAGAGGTTATCCATTCAAGGGACGCCTCTACATCTCCATAATAATGTGGTGCCCTCAGGGAGGGGGGTCTACCTCTTTATTTATAGTCTAGAAAAGCCTCCCACCTCTTCTGGACAGGCGATGTGGGACTAATTCTTGCACTATTTGCTCTGTTGGGCCATTATACATTTAACTTGGGCCTTCCAATCATCCCTCATGTGAGCCCACTCAAGGGAGCACCTTGGGGTGCCTCTCTTGGGCCTCTTCCATGCCATATGAGCCTCTTCTCACGTCATGGGTCTTGCTTGGGCGTGGGGCCCATTAGTGATAATTCTCCTTTATTTATAAAATTAATATCTTTTCACTCCGGACTCCAAATATAGCAAATGATATGTCCGTTTCGATCATCTCGACGAGCCCGTCGCAATGGTGTAGTCCAATTCATCATTTGAGATACTTTTATTCTGTGTAAAATTGGATATACCTGCAAAACAATCAAGAACAACACAACTCGTGAAACTCGTTAGAATCAAACCCTACATTGAGCAATAGTTGGTGGTATAAAATAGACGTTAAGGACCGTCAACAAGTTCCCCCAAGCTTACCCTTTGCTAGTCCCTTAGCAAAGCTTAACTACTAAACTTGGATCAGGAGTTGCTACAATGTTTTCACTTCTCAAAAGTACACATGCTTTCAAACTAAAATTCTCCTTTGAATTAGATAAAACTGCTCTAACTTTGAAACTTACCCATTTTAACATTAGCTATGGAGCTTTTTAACTTTTGCGTGGGTCTTGAGTAATTGAAAGATAGAACAATCAAGTCAAGCACTATGTCTCAAATTCTTCACTAAACTAATATTTTAGAGTTTTTATAAGTTTTCAAAATAAAACTTAGAGTTTAATTGTATGACACCCTCAAATCTCTTATTGTATGTGATATTTGTGGATCTCACTGAGGCATTTATGTTGCCATGCCCTCCTACAACTAATTATTATAGTGGAGCTCATAGGAGTGGCATTAAACAAGGACGAGCATACTTGCAATTCATATATTGTAAAGTCAAACAATGCATCCAAAGAGAGTCAAGTCATACAATCAAATCAAGATGTGCATGTGTATGGAGTATGGTGGATCGGTGTATATATGGTATTTAGTGGCTAATCCTAATTCTACTTTTGCTCCTTGAAATAAATCTCTCTCTCTTAGACTTAGAACTTTCGCAGGAAAACATAGGCTATCTTTATTCTTCTTCTCTCTTTTTTTTTCTTTTCTTTTTCTTTCTTCTTCTTTTTTTAGGGAGGCGAGCATTTTAACTCCCTCTTATTTTTTAATAACTTTCTTTTGCATAGCCACATGCATCCTTTGAATACAATAAATGATTGGAGAGATAACAATAAGAACATAGAGCATTAAACAAGGGGTTGTCCTATAGGTTATATATATATATATATATATATATATATATTTGGTGTTTTACTCCTAGTGTAGGAGAAAAATATTTTTGTTAAAATAGATCTGGATGAAAGTGAAAAATAATTGCGCTTACTCCCATGGTAGGAGCAATGCATATGTTGGTGGAGTGTGTGAGTGTGATCTTGATTTTAAAAACATGACAAGATTCTCATAAGGTATACAACAAAGGTTGACTGAACTCAATGCAAAGCAAGCAGCATGAATGAGCAAAGGTTTTTCTAATCTAAATGTATATCATATATGGCTTTGGTAGAAATTCAAATTTTGTCATACAAGAGCTCATCATGTAAGATTTTTAGAGTTTTCAAAAGATAAATCTACAGAACTTAGTATCGTTAGGAATAAGAAAAATAGTAGCTCAGTCTTTCTCATATCATATCCCTCAATCACCTAGACTTAGCTTAAGCATATGCCTCCACAAGTTTCAGGTTCGAGTAAAATTTTATATCAAAACAAATATATCTAAAACTCGGAAGAATTTAAGGTTAAAAACTAGGCACGTGAAAGGAATTATGACAGAGCAACTATTCATCATCTCCAAGATAAAATTTTATTGTTCTTTAGTTTTTATTTGACTCTTAATAAACTAGACAGAATCTATGATCACACTCTAAATAGCTAAAGTATCTTTATTTGATTTTAATAATTATCCATCTTTTTATTTCTTTTAGACTAATAGACTCACAAAAAGACTCTATAGATGTGGACCTTCATGTGCCCACATATTTTTAGTATTTTATGACTATAAGATAGACTCAATAATCGCATAGGTATACTTACCTGATAACTAGAGGATGCTCTCCCCAAGCCGGGATGTTGTCGTAGTTGAGCATTAAAGCTGAGTGGTCCTCATAGAGGAGCTCATGTTTGTAAGAGCAAGTGTTGCCAGGAATACTTCAATCTCATCACTCAAGAAGTTACTTCCTTCACACAGAGGTCAGCTGTGTGTCGGAGAGATGTGCTTCAAGTGATGAAGATAAAGATTCCTGAGTGAGCTAGCTCTTGGAGTCATCCTGCGCAAAAGCTCTCACAAAACACCGTAGAACTCGTGGAACGGTATTAGGATAAAACGTTAGTGGTTAGCCGTTTTTTAGAGGATTGGGTGTTGTGGAGGTTTTAAAGTATGTTTATGATAACAGTATTGGGGCAGGATGCTCAATTAATATTTTTAGATTTTATAGGTTTATATGCAGAAAGTACAAATGTATGATATGTATTTTTTTTATTTTGTAGGCCACCACAAAGTGAGAACTCCTATAACTTTTACGCTACAAGGGTTTCATATGGGGCTTAAAGTTTTTTTTAAGATGCATGAATGCAACCTAATGCATATCTATTTATTTTTATTATTTCCTATGTAATACTAATGTAGAAAACTAAATATGGTTAAAAGAAAATAAATCATGCAATGTAAGAAAGTAAATATGAATAACTACCGATGTTACCTCACGACGAGAGTTCGATGTTTTGAGTCCTTCGAACTGGACTCCTCCTTGCAAAGGTTTTGTTGATTGAGTACTTCGGTTTGCTCCTAAGGATGAGGATTGAGGTGGTGTCTCCACTAGTGGCGTTTCCAATAGTGGTGCCACCTTCTTCCTTTCTTTTTGTTAGCATCTCAAAGCCAATCTTATGTGCATCCTTGTTACTAGTTTAGAACTCCCACTTGTAGAATTTAGGGAATCTTTCCACACTTTGCTTGATGTGTGTTCTACTCATAAAGACAAGGTAGAGATCAAGTGCATGGGCTCTATTGGTGGAAAAACACCAACAGAACCAATAATTTATTCATTCTCTAACCTTAGACACAATAAGATTGATATCTTGTCACGTTGTTTATTTACATCTTGGGTGAGAATATCAAAAGTATAAATATAGCATTTAAGCTTATGAGATAAAGGAGTGAAGTTACTTAACCTATGGAAGGATTGTTCATCTTTATAAATTATCAAGATTAACAAGATGACTATCATCTTCTAAAATAAGATATATCATCATATTTGAGCTCATTTGGTTAAGATTGAGATCAAGAGAATAGTGCTATGATGTGTACTCTAAGATCAAGAGAAAATGATGACCACTTATCTTTAATATGTTACCTTTATTACTTTGAGCATGATGGCACCATATGATAAAAGGTTGATGAATTTCAATAGTCTTTTTCTTCCTTGCATTTTGAGTTGATCATTAGCATCTTGTCTCCTATGTTACACTTCTTTCTCACTCCTTTAGACTTTTACTTCTCTCATTATTTCTTCTCTGCAAGGGATTAGTAGACAACACATACCTAAAGGAATATACTATCTATTTAAAGTGTGGATAGTGTTTATCAAATAGTTAAAGATTAATCTATAGTTTGTTTTTTTTTAAATGACTCACCATTACTTCAAATTTTCCAACAAGGTTAAGGCAAAGATATAATTTTGAAGAATACTTCTAACCTTGATTTGATTCTATGAAATCTCCTAATATGATTTAAATATTTTTATACAAGAGAGGATCGATAGTCTATATACACAACCAAATTCTTTTTTAAAATATGCTTTGATGTTAGAATGTTTAAGTGATATTTTAAAAGCATACTTATAATAGAGTAAGGAAGTTTAAAAGACTAAAGATATTTATTCAAATAGAACCAAGAATATGTAGGTGAACCCAACGAGTATTTTGTTTGTTTTGAGTTTTAGAAAATTAAGCATAACATGAGGTAGGGATAACTAAGACAATGAGCAACATGGTATAAGATGTTGAATGAAGTTTAAAGTTGCATGAGGCTTGGATAATTGCACCTTATGTCTTGCAGAGTGATTGGTCCACTATCATGGTGAAGTGTAGAAGGTGTTGAAGTGTTCTTTCATCTATTCTTTCGTCTTAGTCCTTTCAATACACTTGTCCTCCTTTCTTTTCGTTTCGAACCATGATCAGACATTTATTCTTTCTTTCCTGCATAAATATTAGTGGACATATACCCGAAGGATTGCAACAAGTTTAGAATGTGGGTTATGGTCCATAATTCATGCGAATTTCATCTATGCTAATGAAAGAATGGACTTCTAGGAATACTTTAGCATAGATTTCTTCTAACAAATTTTGTTAGTAGCTGTACTGTTTAAAGTAACTTGCAACAAAGGATTAAATGTATAGACTTTGATACTTACAGTTCTTCCTTTTGTGCAAAGTTATTGAACTTCATCATATGCCTTGATTGATCTCTGATGTGAGTTCATCTCTTGACTTACCCGAATTAAATTTGAGAGTTTTCTATAAGGGTTAGTCCAATAAAATATCCAATATCTACTATAATAATTTCTAGTTCAATAACCAAACTAAACTCCATGCCTAGTTTGATTAAGGTAGGCTATTTAACCTAAGCACCACGCTTAATTTAAAGGCCTATAAAAGTATGTGCAGTACTTTCAAACCAAAGCATACTATAGTAAACAAAGATAGCATGAAAGCACTTAGAAGTTTACTCAAATAGAGATAAAAGCATGATCATGTATGGTGAGAATATATATATTTTTTTTCTATTTTAAGTAGAGATGAAAGTGATATGCATATGTGCAAGGAACTGAACATGCCGTGGATTTGATATGAGATGGGGTAGATGCATGGATTATTCAAAGTAAACATGCGATGGAATGCAACAGGATAACTACTCATCAAATTTAAAGCCTATGAGCAAGACTTTCTCACCATTCTTAATCATAACTACCATAACTCACAAAGAGTTGTGCAAAGTCTTTATTCGTCACATATGATGAACTTTGACGTCTTGTGATGATGATTTTTTCTCCAATCTACACATGGTTAGTGAAATATATATAAACGTTTATACATACCTGTGAGATGGCAGGGGCTTCATTGTTGATGGATCATGTATGTTTAGGCACCCCGAGTTCTTCAAGATCTCCTATATCTTGTTCTTGTGGAATTTCGCCGAAAGATTGAAACAGTTGATATTCTGCTTATTCCACAACTCAACAAAAACAGGGGGTAATCCTACTAAAGCTAGCGACATACTAGATTAGCAGATATCAAGATCAATATCAAAATCAGACGCGCCAATTGTTTCTCTCAAGAACGGCGCCAAAAATGCTTGTTGACATTTCTAACGTCGCTACTAGAAATAGAGGTAAATCCCTATCCCCGGCAACGGCGCCAAAAAAATGCTTGTTGGTATTTCTTATGCACAACTAAAATAAAAAAAGGATTCCGCAGCGCCGCAGAAAAACCATTGTAGCATTTTACCGAGTATATTCCGGTATCGTTATTTATATTTTACCACTGGGAAACAATGGAATAAGACATTGATAGTTCACCATCATGTATCTACTAACTTAATACACCAACTAGACTAAAGTAGGGGTAAATGATAGATGATAGGAATTATGTATATATGACACACACAATGTGAGAATTCTATGATAAGTAAATCGATAGCTAAAGTGAGAGAACAACGGGAGAGTTCAAGGTTCCTAAATACTTCTCTATTACCAAGGTTCTATAATAACTGATTTATGATAGATAAAGCAATCACACAATAACACTTTAGAGCAACAGTATCTATCCAACTCTCGAATAAGACTGGGAAGAAGTTAGTTGGGTAAGGCTGCCAAAAGCTCTACGAAACACCAACTCCGACGTGGTGGAATACGAAGACCAATAAAGCTGTCACCTCTGATGGCTACCACAACTAACCGTAAGAATCGGGCGCAAACTCAGGTAAACACTAACCTAGACACCACGTCTATGCTAACGATTACTACTCTAGTCACGTACGCTAACTAGAGCACCTAATACAGGCGGAGATCCCATGCTAAAGTATAACAACTATACTAAACATAATATAAAGGCATAAAGTAAATAGAGAAGATAAATATATTAAAGCATAAGTCTTATAAGAATAGATACAAAGATATATCAGAACTCTGACGACTCCTGCGAAGACTCCTCCGGAACCCGGGCATAGCACCGCTCTCCCTAACTCTCAACTAGAACTACATTGGAAAGTCTAGCCCTAATTCTCTAGAGATGAGAGGTTATCCATTCAAGGGACGCCTCTACATCTCCATAATAATGTGGTGCCCTCAGGGAGGGGGGTCTACCTCTTTATTTATATTCTAGAAAAGCCTCCCACCTCTTCTGGACAGGCGATGTGGGACTAATTCTTGCACCGTTTGCTCTGTTGGGCCATTATACATTTAACTTGGGCCTTCCAATCATCCCTCATGTGAGCCCACTAAAGGGAGCACCTTGGGGTGCCTCTCTTGGGCCTCTTCCATGCCATATGAGTCTCTTCTCACGTCATGGGCCTTACTTGGACATGGGACCCATTAGTGATAATTCTCCTTTATTTATAAAATTAATATCTTTTCACTCCGGACTCGAAATATAGCAAATGATATGTCCGTTTCGATCATCTCGACGAGCCCGTCGCAATGGTGTAGTCCAATTCATCATTTGAGATACTTTTATTCTGTGTAAAATTGGATATACCTGCAAAACAATCAAGAACAACACAACTCGTGGAACTCGTTAGAATCAAACCCTACAACTATGCTTTATGGTTGATATCATGTTATATTGAGCAATAGTTGGTGGTATAAAATAGGCGTTAAGGACCGTCAACAGCACGAATCTCAAAGTACCTAATTAAAGAAATTATTTATTTTACATTTCATTTGTGCCTTGGTCACGGTTGGGCTTAGGGGCGTCCAGCCCACCGATCGTCCGTCTGCCTCCGTTAATCTGTAGGAGATGGCGTTGCAAGCAGCAGACGCTCTCTGGTCCTCCCCCCCTCCTCTCCCGATCCCATTTTATTTGTCGTGCTTGCGGCAAGGAGCTCCGGCAGCGCGCCGCCGTCGCCGTTGAGGAAGAAGACGCCGGGCCACCGGCCGTGTCCCGTGTGGGAGGCGCCCGCTCAGGCTGCCTCGCGCCGCCCACCGGGCGGACGGAGTGGCATGTGCTGGGGAGTTTTGTACTGAATTATCTGTGCAGGCTATGCTATTTGTGATGCATGCATGTGCCTGTATCATTGGAGGGTAAAAGACATGTTTTTTTTTTATTTTTTTCTCGATGCAACAGAGTGCGACTGATGAGGAACTCGGAGCTCGTTTTATGTTCAGCTCAAGAACTAATTGTATTTTTCCATCCATTTGTTATCTTTCATATGCAGAACCTCCTTTTTTGCTGCATTGGATGGCTACTGCAATTCAGCAATAGCTCGTGTATGGATCCTACGAGGGGGCATCCTATTTGCAAGTTTATGTCACATTTTTGTTTTGGAAATAATATTACGTACAAACTCTTCTGTCTTGGAAAAAATGACTGCACTTTTATGATTTGGTTCTATCTTGGAAACGTGTCATCCTGTGCGTTTGACGAAGTACCACTGTATGATTTGGCTTCAACCAATACAGTCAACAGGTGAAGATGAATTTCACTGAATTAACGGCTTCACAAAAGTTTACAACTTGTTCATAAGTAGTTGCTGACCGGAAGGAACTAGTTTCAGAAGTCTATAATAGTTTGTTTCCTAACGGAAATCAAGCAGTATTTCAAGAATGGGAAAACAAATTTATGGATCAGGGCCATGAACATAAAAGTAGAAAAAATAAATAGAAATATTTTACAACCTGATTCCAGGCCTGGATACTAACTAAACAACTCTTTTCTCTAACCAATAAGCATGTGAGCACAATGCATCTGTACATATCTTCTCTCCTGCACCTGGCTTCAGATTTGGGGCCATCGTTGCACATAGAAACAACTACCCACTTGCATTGCATAAGATCAGCAAGGCAGCTGTTCGTTCACTAGGTACTAAGATATACAAGCTTGCATGTCTTGAAGAAAGCGTCTAGCAGCTGCATACAAAGGCAACCATGTTAATGTTTGCGATGTTCTGAATTAACGGTCGTTGCAAACATGGATGCAAGGCATCTCTAACTGTGAGGTACTTACAGAATGTTGCTGCAATGTATTAAGATCTGGTAAGCACATATAATTTTGTTGCAAATTGAAATGCGTTGACACTCAATACAAGCTACGCATAGTATTAAGATCCGTTAAACACATATTCTGATGATAAAAAACAACTAAACAAGGACAGGCAACAGTCAAATTTATAAGTAGAAAAGTACTAGCTGGTGTCTCTTCGGGACATCCTCTAAAAAAAGTACTAGCCGCTCACATAAGGATACTGAAGACACCACCCCAATGAAATTATAGAGATGCACATGAACAAGTCTATATGGAAATCATCAAATCAACCAATGAAGGTTTCTTTTTGAGCTGTGTACTATTGTCATGAACTGAAGATAGAAGTTTCAAAGGCATTATCCAATCATATACCTCAAGATCAGTTGCACCACCGTGACCAATCATAATTAGACATGTTTTATTTGCAGCACTGCTTTTGCTTTATGCCCACTGCATCAAATCCAGCGTAGTCCCACAAAGTGCCAAAGAGCTGATGCCAAGCTCAAATGCCACAGGATGGAAACAAGGCAAACATGAAATTGTTGATTGTGAGCCACTAAATGATAAACCATTATTATATACTGTACATTGTGAGTAATCACTTTCAAAATATATAGATTCAGCGAATTTCTAACCCAACATAAACTGAACCACTCGACCGTTGATACTCTTGTTATTAGTGTGGTCAGTTATGTTCTGTTAATTAATTGATTTAATTCTGATATTTATAAGAGCTAATCACTGATGCAAAGCAGATTGGAGGGATGGGCTCACCATGCCCTCATCGATACCCGCTGCCATCGCATCGCTTCTGCAGTAAGGGATCCAACAAAAGAAGATCCCGACAGAGATGGATCAGATCAGCTGAGGAGGGGTCGAGGTTCCGGCCTGCCGGTCCGTCCACTGGTGGTGCGACGGGGTACTGGCAGGCGCCTCCTCTGGCTGGTGGCCCGGCGTCTTCTTCCTCAACGGCGATGTCGGCGCCGCCGGAGCTCCTTGCCGCAAGAACGACGAAATGGGATTGGGAGACAAGGGAGCAGAGACCGTCTGCTGCTCACGTCGCCGTCTCCGACGGATTAACGGCAGAGCGGATGGGTTGGGCTGGACACCCTAAGCCCAACCGTGACCCAGACACAGATGAAATATAAAATAATTAGTTTCTTTAATTTGCTGCTTTGAGATTCGTGCTATTTTAAAAGAGGGAGTACCGGATCAGTTGCCTTATAATTCATGGTCCAGTACCGTCGAATTGCAAGCTGGGGCAATTCAACCGAGCAAATTACAAAATCATGCACAAGTTTCAGACACTGATAGTCACCCCCTGTCCTTTTCATGTCTTCAGTGTTTACACCATTATTTGAACTCGGCACTTCCTCGATTTTCCCTACTGACAGGCGTGAGATTTGCGTAGAGAATGTTCTGCGTTCAACAAATTTAGGAGGAACAGATGCCAAAAGGTATCATTTACTTTGAGCATGGCTTCTATAGCAGGGTTTGGATCAGCTTTTGTGCAAACTGACAAATCTGAAGGGCCTAATAGCCAAATTGGCCCTTGAACTTTTATCGAAAGATCAAATTGGCCCCTCAACTATCAAAAGGGCCAATTTGGCCCCTGAACTTTCAATTTCGGTTCAATCTCATCATCCGTCCGACACCGTCGACTCACTCCGTTAGCACAGTAACTTTTGACATTTTTTTTTAGTACTGATATTTGTTTATTTCATAACCAATTATTATTGCATGCTAAATTCATGAAAATTTTTGTGTAGCCTCTTCATGATGTACTCTACCTAGGAAAAATATGAAACCTAGAAAATAAAAAGTTTTTGTATGTTTTTAAAATTACCTTATTTAATTAATAAATGTAACTTCTATGATTTTTGCAGGTCAAAATAAATATCCAAAAATTATAAAAATTGATTTGTAGCTGTTTTATAATGATATCAACCTATATAGAAGGGGATTAGGATAAAACTTAAAACTCTAAACTCAAAATTAATTAAAAAAGGGGAGTTTTAAGTTTTGAGTTTTAAGTTTTATCCTAACCCCCTTTTCTTAACTAAATAATTAATAAAACTTAAAACGCAAAAAACTTAAAATTAATTAAAAAAGGGGAGTTTTAAGTTTTAAGTTTTGAGTTTTAAGTTTTATCCTAATCCCCTTTTATACAGGTTGATATCATTATAAAGCAAATTACAAATCAATTTTTATAATTTTTGGATATTTATTTTGACCTGAAAAAATCATAGAAGCTGCATTTATTAATTAAATAAGGTAATTTTAAAAACATACAAAAAACTATTCATTTTCTAGGTTTCATATTTTTCCTAGGTAGAGTACATCATGAAAAGGCTACACAAAAATTTTTATGAATTTAGCATGCACCAATAATTAGTTATGAAACAAACAAATATCATTACTATAAAAAAAATGTCAAATGTTACTGTGCTAACGGAGTGAGCTAACGGCATCGGGTGGAGGATGAGATTGAACCGAAATTGAAAGTTCAGGGGCCAAATTGGCCCTTTTGATAGTTGAGGGGCTAATTTGATCTTTTGATGAAAGTTCAAGGGCCAATTTGGCTATTACACCAATCTGAACCTATGAATTTTGGAACGGTCTGGCTGAACAGCAGGACCATCCAGAAATACACAATCGAGCCACAACATTTTTTTGTAAAGCTGCTTCAATATGGAGTTTGCTCTCGTTTCCTTGCTCACATTACTACTAGCTAGGCACCAATACCCCGCCGGCCCATGCACACGCATGCCAGGAAACCATTAATCACGTAAGTAACACCACCTTACTTTAGAAATGGTCACACACAAGGAAACATACGGTGGGACATCGAACAAGTTTTGACCATACATGGAACGAAGTATATGCAATAATAATACGATCGTACATGTGCAGTATTGCAGGCAATATATAACCACTCATAAGTCATATATAACTGAGTGTGATGGAGTCCATAATGTACATAGCACTTGGCTGGCAAGCACAGCTGGTTAATTAGGTTCTCTCTCTCTCTCTCTCTCTCTCTCTCTCTCTCTCTCTCTAGCTCTAGCTCTAGCCCTCTGTCCGCCTATATATATGGAGATGGGAGAAGCATGAATTGAATTATATGTATAGCTCCGGCTCGAATTAAGATTCAATATAATATGATGAACGACGTTGCGATGGCCATGCTCTTGTTGGCTATGCTTTTTGGGTCCCTGGTATTGCCGCCTACGGAGTGTAAGTATATACACGATCGATTATGCTTTTTCTTCTCTGAATATATATGTGATGTGTGATTCTGATGAAGGACGACGTGATCGCAGGTCGCCGTCAGCTGTTAGGGGATACTAGAAGTTCTATTCCTACAACGATTACCAACTCCACAACGACGCCATTAGATGAGAGAAAGGTCACCTTGATTTTTTGCTCCGCGGTGAATTGCAAATACTTTGATCCCTAGTATGACACTTGCTATTGTTGTCCGGATGACGGCAGCAAAGAGAATTGCCACTTGACCATAGAAGAGTGCAGGGCCAACTGCGCCTTATGCCAACCCATTTGCTAGCCTGCCAGCGATCCTATTTGGTGGTTAATGATCCATGGAACGAGTTCAGGTCGACCCTACGTACAGAGTCCCTAATAAAAATGTACAGCGTCCCTAATAAAAAATACCGTCGTTTCGGTTTAATTTGGAGCAAAACATAATGTACATCTCATCAGTATGTATGACGACGTAGTTGCTATACGTATGTATGTGTGCACACATGTCGATGGCTTTGTAATCAGAAAATGTTTCAGCTAGCGTACATATCTTTCACTTGGACTTAGTCTTTTGTTTCAAATTGTATGTCACTTGTTTGACCAAATTAATCAAAAATTGCATTAATAATACCGTGTGCATTTGTATCCATAACATCAAATTAGTCTAACCGTCATCAAATTCTTCGTTAAAAATGCCAGTGCCGCACTTGTCAAGAACTTATATATCGATCAAAAGTAGAGAAGTGTTCGAGTTACACAAATTTAGAATAATAATGACCTCTAATTAGTAGCCCTATTAAGAAAACTCTACAATACATACAAGAACTAAAGAACCACATACTAATTAACAATAAACACCAACCTTAGGATGAATTCACCACAATCTGAATGTCTTCCTCAAGATCTAATTGAAAAGTGTTCTCTAAAATGGAGAAATAACTAGTGAGAATTGAGCAATCTAGCCATAAAAACAATTGAAAAGTTACAAATTCAAACAAGTGAATGCTTGTTTTGAGCATTTTGGTGAAATGCCTGCAACAATGGAGGGAGAGGCGAGAAAATGAGCCTCCTTGGATGAGTGTGCTCGGGATGGGAAGGAGAAGGTATAGTAAATGAGGGTCTTGTACTATACACATAACACTGCTGGCTCAAACCACAAGCCAACAATGACAGGCTCTATCTCACTGTCAATACAAACAACAAGCCAATAGTGATATTTTGCTGCTAGTTTGTGTGGCTTAAGCCGACAGGGTCATTAGGACCCCCAATCATTTCTGAATTTTCAACTAATGACACGACGAGGAAGAGTTATCCTAATGGTCTTTAAGGAACCGGTAGTGAATATCAGTTATGTAGTAATGATAAATATAGTTTTTTAGCATGATGATTACCAACTCTTTGTGAGCCACGAATTTTTTTTAATAAATAGCCACTAAATTAAATGACTAAAATCATATAATGAAACTTGGAATTTTATTCATGCTTTATTTCATTAACCACTGCTACCTCTCTCATTTACTAGCTCACATGCAAAAACCATTAATAGCGTGTGCCACTTTACTTTAGAAATGGTCGCCACACAACAAAACATACGCTGGGAATTCAAACAGCTGGTCAATTGATTTTAACCATGCATGGAAGTCCATAACTGCAGTAATCATTCTCCATAACATATACATACTGCACGGCTGGCACACCTCTCATATATATGGGGAGATCGTACATCTCACACATCACAGGCAGGTTCGAGATCGACAATATATATATACTAGGTGAATACCCCGCGCGTTGCTGCGGGAATAGAGATGTTGTAATAAGAACTTTATATGAAGCGTGAAGAATTTGCAGTTAAGGGTCTTTTGGAGCGTGTGAATGTTAAAAAAAATGGAACATAAAAAAATATAGGAATGTGTAACAGAAATCACACCTAAAAAAGGTAAAAGGGAGACAATTTACATATAGAAAACAAAAGATTATTAACTATATAAATTTCATAGGAACGGGTGTTCCAAAGAAAACAGTAGGACGTGTAAATATGAGAGTATTTCCAACGATATAGTCAATACGAATGGAATAGGAAATGTAGATATGCTTCTCGATCTCTTTTTGAAGAAATATCACCAAAGAAGTAGGACCTAATTAAATTTGGAAATGGCATTAGTGAAATCCATTCAGAGATAAGTGATGAGGAATACTAAACAAAACGTTGCTCCGGCAAAACTTTAAAATTTACATGGTGTGGATAACAAACTACAACTGTTCCAGTAAACAGACAGAAGAAATCCAGCAATAGAAATTGTGCAGAAATCCTAAAGTGAAGAAATCAAATGAAATTACCAAATTGCTACAATACCAGCTAATACAAATCTGGAAGAGAAATTTTACACCTTTCAGCTTCCCGTAGAATCGGGTTTAGCAAATCAGCCCAAGCCAAAAATCATCTTGTTAGTGACGACAACTGTGAGCTGTGGCACAACTATCAACACTCACTTAGATTTCAAAAAAAAAAAAAAAAACTAACACTTTCTGTACATATCTTAATTGCTGAGACAATCAAGATATTCACGAATAGTTGAACTTAATGATGAATATAAGTAGTGTACCTTAACATGTCCATATACACGTTGCCATAGCTAGGAAAGCATAAGCTGCTTTATTTAGTAAATAAACAAAGGGAATGAATGAATAAGGCATGTAGAATAGCACTCTGTTATCTGGTTCACCCTTAGGTGGCTATCAAGAGACTGATCAAGAGACTGAAAGGATAGTCCAGTTTACACAGGATTTTTGCTAATTGCTAGTTAAGATACTCTTTCTAATTGGATATATATATATTTCACTAACATGTTTTTTTGGCAGTTATTACTGATATAACACTCTATTGCTTTATTGGCATCCTAAATAGCATATAAAATAGCATATAATAGATAGAATGAAGAAATCTCATCTAGTCAGACAGAGCAAAAGGTGAGGTTATCACTGAAAAACACCTGCTTCAATCATCATAAGCTTCAGGTAAATCTTAGTATATATGTGTGGTACCAACATTGAAGGGAGACATCATTATAAATTCTCCTTTCGTATAACTCTAAAGCCAACAGGGTGGACGAATGCCTGGTCGTCCCCTGGCAATAGGATTAAATTTGATAGCCTTCACTTGGTACGGTTGATGGTAACAGGAAGCTTACTGAATCTTAACTCTGAACAGAAAGTGTACAGAAAGGTGGCGAGTTCCATTTTTACCACTATGGTCGGATGGTTTTCTTGAAATCTGGAAGTACAAATAATTAGTCTGAAGGAAGACAACCTACGTTTGGAAATTATGTGAAACAATCCCTGAATAAAAAAGGTGGCAGCAGCAGCAGTCTAAGATGGTTAAAATTGTTAATTCATCTTTAGTACCTAAAATGTTTATGTCTCACAATAGACCAATGTTGCAAATCATTATGAGACATGAATCGCTATAGCAGAGCCCAACAAAATAGCATGATAGTTAAAAGGAAAAACCTGAAATATTGTCTTCCTTTGTCCCTTGGTGATAGATAAGATCATATTTACTTCTCACTAAGCAATTGAATCCTCTCAGACTCAATGGAATAACAATTTTGAACTAAAAATGAAATAATTTGCCCAAAAGCACATGTACATTCGATCGAACAGCTTCCAGGCAAGTACGGGACGCTTAATCCTATAGCCATACCAGCACCCAACAATGGCAGTCAGATTGTTCGCGCAGCCCCCTCCATGCGCCGCCCCCTCGATGCTAGGCTGACAACAGCTCGTAATTGCTACAGATGCAGCTAACAAAAGCAAGGATTGAGAGATTGGAAACTGACGGAGAGGACAACCATATTGATCGAGTTCTCATGATAGGCTCAAACAAATAATGGAATAAGAAGAGAAAATGAATCGGGAAAAGGGAAAGATTTCGTCGATGAGCACACCAGATCCCGACGACTCCGATGAAGGGAAAGGCAGTTAGCGCCTCAGCTCAACACTGTGGTCGTCTCTCCATCCTGGATGTGCTCACGCAGCCACCAGCAATGCCAGCCGCTGCATCTGTCGGCGCTGCCTCTGGGGGAGAGGACGCCATGGCTGCCACTGTGTTCTGTCCCATCTATCCCCAAATTCTCGCGTTCTTTATCCTGTCAAACTCTAATCCATAAACTCCCATCTACCCCCAAATTCTCCAACCAAATAAAGAACGTGAGAGTGAAGGCAAACAAAAAAAAATGAACGGCGGGTTTGGGAAATCTCACCTTTGTGCGGGCTCAGCTGCTCCGTCGGCGGTCAGGGAAGGGAAGGGCGGCAAGCGGCGTTCGACGGGATCACCTTGGTGGGCTCCTGGTTGCCTGGTTGGAGGTCGCGTCTGCGTGCGCCGCCGGGATGCCGCGCACGGACCGGCGCCGCCTCGGCCTAGATACCAGGCGTGCAGGGGCTAGCGTTGCGGTCGACGTCTTCGCCGTCGGCCACGGGGGCTCGGTCGCAGCGGGGAGGAGGAGACCAAGTGCGGGGATCGGCGGGGAGGAAGAGCTCGGGTGCCACGATCAGCGTCGCGGCCGCCCCAGCCATCGTCGAAGCGGCCTAGGCGGCGGCTAGGTGCGCCGGGTCAAGGGAACCGGAGGGAGGCGTGGTGGCGCCGTCGCCGTCGCCGTCGTGGCAGGCTGCCGGGAGGCGAAGGAGGACCGGGCGAAGGCGGAGGCGCGCCAGGAGGTGGAGCGACAGCGCGGCGTCACGGAAGGCGGCGGCGTAGGACATCGCGATGGATTGGGATCGGGATCGGGAGGATTTGCGAAATGGGCTGAAAGAGTTTTTGGAAACTGTTGTCCACTCGGCAGCAGACGAGGGGAAAGAGAAGGGCAGGCGGAGGGGCGTCGCTGGAAGGAGCCGCGGCCCGCGGGGGGTGGGATGACAATGACGTCACAGACGAGCTTTCAACCAATCAGGAGGCTGAGAAATAGCTTAGTGGGGATTAGGATTATAGGAGTTATAGATATATAGCAGTGGACTGGCTGAGGAGGTGGAGCACGGAGACACGGTAGGACGAAGGCCATGTCGCGTCCGTCCAGGAGGCGCTCCGCCATGCATAGCTTTGGGCGGCTCGCAAACGCCAGGTCACGGGTCTTCATCCTGAGTGTTCGCTTCTGCTATAAACCGGTTTCTTCTTATCAGCCAACAATATTTTTCTCCCATAAAAAAAAGCCAAAATAAGCCGTTTCAGCTTTAGCTTCTGCTTATAAGAACAAGCGAACATTCCGGACCTCCTGCGCCACGGCCACCGAGGACGCCACCACGGTGGGCCCGGCCCACGCCAGGGAGAGCATGACCGGCCGTGCGCGGACGGCAGCTAGCGATGGAGCCGACGGTGCGGCAGGGAGCCGAGGAGGGGCAAAGCGCTCAAGAAGGGAAGCTCCGACAGGGATGGAGTCAGTAGAGATCGAGTAGATCGAGTATTGTGTATATATGTATACATAAAGAAGCTGTGATTAAGGCTTGGATAATTAAATCCTAAGATTTAGCGGAAACCATATATAGAAGTAAAGAATTGCTTTTAAGCGTTTAAAGTAGCATGTGTCTTGGTTTTTTTTTTTTTTTTTAAAAGAGTAAAATAGCATGCATCTTCTCCGCACATATGTATGTAGTTCTTTATAGCTGAAAGGATCCCAACACTCCCAGCCCTCTATGCACTGTTCACACGGGTCCATCACTGTTTATGTGGGCCCCATACATACAGTTCAATTTTTTTTGATCGGCTTTTTTATTTCTTCTCTTCAAGCGGGCGCACTAGCGTCTAATCCACCGCATGACCATCGCGTCACTGTTAAGAAAAGTTCATATATATAGGAGGAATTTACCACACCGGGCTTCTCCATACGTCTATTTGCTGTCACCGCTAGCAGTCCTATTGTGCCACTATATTTAAAAGAGGATATATATTGTCTTGAAAAGCAAAAGGCTATCCACTGTAAAATTCAATAGCTCTCCATGCGTCTATTTGCTGTCGCCGCTAGCAGTCCTATTGCGCCATCATATTTAAAAGAGGATATATATTGTCTTGAAAAGCAAAAGGTTATCCAGTGTAAAATTCACTAGATTCTACCATTCGATCGTGGATTTTCCTAATTTTGCGTCAGTCGTTCTTAGAGATAACCTTGAGTAGTTATTACTGTTTTTTTTACGGCATGCAGATGTGTATATACCATACAAAAAAACCATAAACATATACACAACTTTAGACCTATTACCGCTACAAACGAACGAGCCTTCAGAACACAAATTCACCACAAAACATAGGCGCGACCATCAACTGCACGCGTGGCATCGCGCGCGTACCCTCGTGGTATTTACATCGAGGCCTTGTTCCTCTTGGTTTGGAGGCAAACCGGCCAAACCAAGAGGGTTGGGAGAGATTGGGGCCCCTTCAATACCTCTCATTTCCCATGGTTGGAATGGTTCATAAGCGCATTGAGCCAGGGCTTGAAGACAAAAAAAGAAGAAGAAATGACCTACCGATATTTTTAAAGCAATAAGATTGAACCTGCATCTAGCGTGTGGTTGGTTATTTGATTATCTTCAGGGAATGTGGTCAAAACCGGCACCACAGCAGAGCGGATGACGATCAGCCTATATCAACCGGGAATAAAGAAGGCGAGGGATTATTCATAGCTGAATTAAGCCCAGCGGCGGTATCTTCGCCGAAAGCAGCGCATGCCCTCGACGTGACCCATCATCTCGCGCCCGCGAAGACATAGACGACACGCGCGGAATTACGGTGGGAAGCTACACGATAGATATATATAGAGATCGCGGATTCGCGGATAACTGGACATTTTGGCTTCATGTGCAAATGTGTTAGGAGTGATACAATTATTTTGTTGGGAGATGATGACAAATGGAGCACGCCGAGGCCGGATATTATTTGGTGAAAATACTAAACATGCATGTTGTTTCTTTCCCGGATCGAAAACACACATTTTGCAGGACACAATCATCGAAAGTGGTGGCAAAGCTAGGCTCCAAATCAACCCCATCGTCTAGAGAGTAGAGACTAAGTGAAGTACTACTCCGGGGGGAGTAAACCGCGCTTCTATTTTTATTTATATTTGTATCACTACTACAGATTCGGTTATCGGTGCCGGCACCTTTGTCGTCGGTTATACAAAACCGGCACCGATAACCCATCTGCGTTTGGTTCTTTTTGCTTCGAAAATAGAAACATGTCCGGGAGCCATGAGAACCGACAATCGAAGAGCCTTATCGATTGCCGGTTAGCATTTGGAACCGCCATTGATGCCCTCGGTTTACATCACTTTGCCGGTTCTAGAATAGAACCGACATTGAACATACCGCTTTCAATGGCGGTTCTGGGCTTGAAACCGCCGCTGATGAACCGACACCACAAAAAAGGTGGCAGGCGTCCTCTTCTTCCTTCCTCTCCACTCGCCATTCTCGAAAGCGGAGGAAGCCGCGTGGGCCTCCCCGCCTCCATTGTTGCGGCCTGCTGTTCTCCATGAATGAAGCAAGGTTTTCTTTGAAATTAGGCCAACCGATTGCTTTATTTGCACTAAAGGTTAGTAGCCAACAAAAATCCTTGGATTGTGACCATTAATTATGGCTAATTTGTTTGATATGATCTTTTTTTGTGCTTTCTTTTCTAGGGAGCTTGAAATTAGATTTTGAGGGAGCCTTGAAATCGAATTGTGGATAATCTATCTGTACAAAAGGTTAGTGTGTACCAACCCATATATTTCTTAGGTATATCTACATGATCAATGCTAAAGATTGATATTAATTAGTATGTGATATATTAATTGGTTAGTGTTAGTTAGCACTAGAGAGTCTAGATTAAATTCTTATTATGATAAATATTAGTATTGATTAATATTAGAACCGATATGTGATACATTGATTGTACAAAGTGTTAGTTAGCAAATGAACCAATATGCTTAGTATTGATTAATATTAGTATGTGATGGTATAAGTAGTTGTAGGTAGTTAGAAGTTGAGAGTATTATTTCTATTAGATTTATGACGAGCAAATTAATTATTTTGTCACCTACCAAAACATTGTTTAATTTAGACTTAAATTATTGTCAATGGTGCAGTCTCCACTATTTACACATCACCTAGGTAGACATTGTGTGCAAATAAAATATTTTGATGGTAATTTTAATGGTTATGTCACGTACCATAATAATTCTTTATGATTATTCTATAGTAATTTATGTCAACAAATTATTTGTATGTTAACTTTAATATTGTTTAATATTTGGTGCAAACTAAATGTTCATGGAATAATCTTTAATTCTAATATTGTTGTCTCTAATTTTTTATTTTCTTAAATTTCATGTTTAAATCGCATGTCTGTATTGTTTAGCTAAAAATTTAATTTATATGTGTGTCTCGTATCATTTTTGCGTGTCTTGATGTGTCCTAATATTATCAATGCAGAGATGGATCGAGAGTGGATGTACGGTGTGTCCCGAACGGACCCACGGTACTTGATTGGTGTCTCCAACTTCCTCCACGTAGCCAAAGCTAATGTTCGTGAGGGGCAACCTGTATTCTGTCCATGCAAAGATTGTGGAAATGTTAGAAAATGGAGAACGTTGGAATCCATACGTACACATTTGATCACAAGGGGGTTCATGAGTGACTACACGATATGGAGTATGCATGGGGAAGTTGTTGACAATGTTCCACAAGAACATTACAATGATGATGTGCCCATGCCTGACATAGCCGTCCACGAGAATGTGACAAACGAGGATCCTAGTGTCAACACGTGTACCGAGGCTACCGCCGTTAATGATATGTTGAGGGATACGTTAGTCGACGACACTCGAGCATAATGATGGCATTTCGCAGTTGCTACATGATGTTGAGAGTGGATTCCTTAGCGATAGACAGTTGAAAAAACTAGAGAAAATGGGAAAAGATGGCAAGACACCATTGTATCCGGGTGTGGATGAGCAAACTTGAAGCGAACATCATGCTATTAGAGTTCAAATCTTCAAATGGATTGAGCGATAAAGGCTTCGATCACCTGCTAGGAATAGTAAGAAAACTGCTACCACCACAAAATGAGCTTCCGTAAAAGACATACCTATGTAAGCAAATGATCCGTCCAATCGGTCTTGAGGTTGAAAAAATCCATGCATGTCCCAATGATTGCATACTATACCGTGGAGATAAATACAAAGACTTGGATGCGTGCCCTAGGTGTAAAGCTCCTAGGTACAAGCAAGGGCCGTCCAACGATGGTAGCAAGACAAAAAAGGAGGGCCTGTAAAGGTAGTCCGGTATTTTCCTATAGCTCCACGGGTGCATAGGCTATTTGCAAATGCAAAGTCAGCCAAGTTGTTACTGTGGCACGGTGAAGAGCGTAAGAAAGATACAATCTTTGCGGCACCCGGCCGATGGGGGCGCATCGAGGACTATTAACACCATGTGCTATAAGAACATTGGTGGTGAGGTGCGGCACCTTTGGGTGGGTTTGAGCACGATGGGATGAATCCTTTCGACCAGGTTAGAAGCAATCATAGCACTTGGCCAGTGACGCTTTGTATATACAACCTTCCACCTTGGTGCTGTATGAAGAGGTCATACATCCAGATGCCACTACTGATCCAAGGGCCGAAACAACCTGGGAACGATATCGATGTTTTCCTAGAACCAGTGATTGATGAACTGTTGGAGTTGTGGCATACAGGGGTACCGGATGTTTGGGATGAGTATAAAAAGGAACATGTGACAATCAAGGTAGTACTAATCGCTACAATCACGGACCTGCCAGGGCGAGGTAGCTTATCTGGAGAGAAGACAAAAGGATATACTGGATGCGTAGAGTGCTTGGACTCAACCCATGCGGTACATCTACCGGAAAACAAGAAAATGGCTTATATGGGTCACCGTATGTTCCTACCTGATGACCACCCTTACCGCAGAAACAGAAAAGACTTCGATGGGACAATTGAAAGACGTGGACCTCCAGATTATCGAAATGGAAAACAGATACTACGAGAGGTTAGCAAACTCAATGTTGTCCATGGAAAGGGTGAGGGGGCGCTCGTGCACCTGCCGAGTCTATTTGGAAGAAAAAGTCAATTTTCTTCGGAAACTACCTTATCTTGGCCGTTATTGAGTGTACGTCATTGCCTTGATCCAATGCACATTACTAAAAATGTGTGTGGCAACACGCTCAACACCTTAATGAACACAGAGGCACAAAGAAAAAAGATTCACTCGCAACACGCCTAGATATGAAACACTTAGGGTCCGAGGAAGGAGCTGCATCCAAATACTCTTGAGGATGGTCAAATAAAACTTCCTAAGTGGTATCATGGACACCGAAAAACAACAGAAAAAGAGGTGCTCCTTTCATTCTTCAATGAACTAAAAGTCCCGACAGGGTACTGTGCCAACCCGAAGAGGCTAGTGAACATGAGAGAGTTGAAATTTAACTATGGTTGTATGAAGGCCCATGACTGTCATGTCATTATGACTCAGTTACTCCCAGTAGCCCTACGTGGTATCCTACCTGACAAGGTTCGCACCCCAATCATAAAATTGTGCTCATTTTTCAATGCAATCTCAGAAAAGGTTATTGATATGTCAAAACTAGACCAGCTGCAGCTGGACATTGTGGAGACACTATGTCGTTTAGAGATGCATTTTCCGCCTACCTTCTTTGATATGTCCGTGCATCTACTTGTTCATCTTGTTGACCAAATTCGAGCCCTTGGCCCAATGTACCTGCATCAGATGTTCCCTTTTGAAAGGCTGATGAAAGTTTTTAGAAAGTATGTTCGGAACAGATTTAGACCAGAAGGTAGTATGGTTGAAGGATGGACAACGGAGGAGGCAATTGAGTTTTGCACATATTATTTGGACATCAACCGTGTCGGAGTTCCAATATCTCGTCACGAGGGAAGACTAGGGGGCAAAGGAACTATCGGTGAGAAATCGTTCACAGTACGTGACACAGTTTCTTTTAGACAGGCGCAGTTCGCTGTCCTCCAACAAGCCACGGGTATAATGTCATACATTGAAGAGCACCGACAGTTGCTTCAAACTTTATACATCAATAGAACACAAGCTTGGCGTGAAAAGAAACATAAGGAGGAGTTTGTCGACCGGTTACGGTGTCGCTTTGATTGGAATAAAATTGAATTCTCACCGGATCTACTAGCCAAGGGAGCTTCATCTACATATCTTAAGTATGAAGGGTATGAAATCAATGGATATACATTTTACACTACAAAACAAGATGGAAAGAGCACCTTCCAAAATAGTGGTGTTCGCTTCGATGCCCACGATGAAAACGGCAATGTGGAAGCGACATACTATGGTTCCATAGAGGAAATATGGGAGTTAGACTACGGACACCAATTAAAGGTCGCTCTGTTTCGATGTAAGTGGGTCCGCCTTGAGGACGTAAACATTGACAAAGCTGGATTCACAACCGTTGATCTAAACAAGACCGCATATAAAGACGATCCATTCGTCCTGCAAAAAGATGTTACGCAAATCTTTTATTCAAGGGACAATGAGACAAAAGGAAGACTCAAAGTAGTTCTGCAAGGGAAAAGAAAGATTGTGGGTGTTGAAGGAGTTACAGACGAAGAAGACTACAAGGGTTACCAGGAAATGGCTCCCTTTGGATCGAGCGTTAACCTAGCTATCCTTGAAGAAAGTGATGAACCGGCTTATGTACGTTGTGATCATGATGAGTCCATCATTGTTCCCGCACCTTAACAAGACTTTTTCTCGAAATTATGTAATTAATCTTAATGATCATGTAATCATAAATTTAGGTTGCCTCAAGAATTTTATTGTACGACAATAATCGCATCGAAAATATTTTCAACTTATATTGTAGTGCAAATTAATATATTTTAATTATTTATAATTTTACGAATTGTGGCTCATTGAATTGGGGTAGCTTTTTGTTCTCGAACAAAGCCGTGTCATCAATTCAATGAACAATGCCAATCCCGCAGCCTTTTCAAAGGCTCGTTCTTCATCGCTGGCGGTTTTGCATGCGAACCGCCACAAGACGGCTTTAGTGTCGGTTCTAAAGAAGAACCGCCACGATGATGTATAGCTTCAGTGCGGTTCTAATTTAGAGCCGGCACCGAAGCCCACATCCATCCAAAGACTTAAAAAATACGCCGCCTCATAGCTATCGGGAAGGTCCCAGCTCTCATGTATGGCCGATGGCACTTGGCTACCGGCTATATAATGGCAACCAGAGGCGTCTTCAAGCAAGTGCTTCCTTTCCTTCGCTCTTCGCTCCACCGTATGTGTGTGTTCTCATATACACCGGAGGTTTAGGCCGGTTTTACTATATGTTCTCTCTTCGAGAACACTAGAGGTTTATGCCGGGCTCTATATTTTCCCACTAGGAGAAAGATTTCGATATGCAAATATCACTATGCGTAGTCTAGGATGACACACAAGTGGGTACTAGAAGAATGTTTCGATGCAGCTACGCAACCGTTTGGAGGTATTGGGAGCGAAGTATCCGTAACATTATATAGTCAAGTACATTTACTTCGTATTAGGTCGATGCATCCATGCATGTGCTCGATCTAGCCGCAGCCGGGCATGGGTTCATCACAGCTACCTCCAAAGGTGTAGCTCTACTACCATCTCCGACATTCTTTGCATCCACTTCGACCCGATCTGGGTGCTAGAAGAATGTTTCTGAGATGGCTATTTTTTTATGTGTTTGTATACTTCGATCGTAACTTTGACCTTGTAGAGAAACAAGGTTTTTGTATTTATGAAATAAATATAATTTGTATCCTTGCAATAAATGTAATTTGTATGTGTGTGTGTTTCAATTTGTATTTTTTAAATACGTAATTTGTATTCTCTCTCACAAATATAATGTACAACAAAGATAAAACAACCTGAAACAAGCTTACATAGTCTAACACATAAATATACATAAAAGCGATACAAAACAAAGTAAAAATTAACCTCTCTAACCTAATTTGGGGGTGGCACGGTCGTTATCCATTCATGGTAGTGTATATCACGAATGGTGTAACCACATTCCCCACGTCAACGAAGGCCAATGCTCGTATTAGTGCACTCTCTCGTGCCTCACAAATACGAACACACGGCCGACCATAGATATAGCCTACTATATGACTACTGGCATCCACCCCCTCAATAATTATTATGCCATACCGGCATCCTTGTGTAGTGAGTCGGCCAAAGTGTGCTTCATAGTTCCGTGAATAACCAAGCCGCTCAATAGCTTGATCTAGAGTGGTGACAAGGCACATGCAAAGATATGTATAATCATGGAGAAGAATCTGCAGAGAAAATTAGAGATAGTTGAATAAGTGATCTAATATTTAAAATACAGAGATATATATAAAAATTATTATAGTTATACCACATCCATCCGGTTGTAGGTCGCCATGATTTCGCAAATTCCGCCACGCCTTGATTACCCCGCACGCCAAGCCTGTATCTTGAAGGACGAGTAATCGGGAATGCGATAGCCAATGTGCTCCAGTGCATGCAAACAAAGGCAACACGGCATTGAACTCGGCACTTAAGCGTGAAGGCATCTCTCGTCCCCTCTGCACAATTTGTTGTTGACACCCCGGAAGGAGGCCTTGTAGGGATGGAGAAGCGCAGTTCACATGTCCACAAACGACCACGGGCATCAATGGTCGTGTCCTCAACTATCTCCGACGCCATAAAAAAGGTAAGTGTTGATTGCAACCAATCGTATGGGAGATATAGTCTGCAATATTGGCGGTATATATATATATCGAAAATACTATATGTATATAACCAACAATTTGTTATGAGACAACTATTTCTTACAATAGCCGGATAAGGGTGTTGTGGAACGCCATATCCGGAGCGAACCACCCATCGCCAGTGGGAAACCAAGGTTGCTTTGGTGGGGGGAGGTCCATTGTTCATCCCTTAAGTAAAATAAATCAAAATATTTCAAAATGCATATTAATAAACATTTGAAAATAATAATGATAATAATAATATAGAAGAAGCCATACCAAATACCCAGAGCCATTGTTGAAACAGAGTGTGAGAGTGAGAGTGAGAGTGAGAGAGAGAGTGGGAGTGAAAGTAATATTCACTAGTGCGGGGCTGGTTAAATAGATTTGCACTCATCACTGCCGGTTTTGTACTAAAACCGGCAGTGAAAGTCAATTTCACTGCCGGTGCTAAAGCACAACCGCCAGTGATAAGTCTACAAACTGTAAAAATAATAAATACAACACATAGTGTGTGAAAAAATTGTCAAATGGTGAAAATGCATTAATAAAAGTTGTAGGAAATAATGAGTCCACCAAGTTTGATGTTCAAAAATTTTTGATTTGAGACACTATATCATCTATAAAATATAGTGGAACTTCTCCAAATTACAAATTTGAAAAATTCGAAACTAAAAAACTTGTCACATTGATATATGGTCACAGCTGGTGGATAGATCTTGATTTTACACAAATTTAGGAAAAAGATCATCTCATTTGGAGTTAGGATGAGGGAGAAAAACTGGTTACAAATCTCATCAACCACATTAAAATCAGAAATCAGACCTAGCCACCAATGAACTAGTGATGAACATGTATGATTTCTGATTTTATTGTGATTGATGAGATTTGTAAACAGTTTTCTCCCTCATCATAACTCCAAATGAGGTGATCTTTTTCTAAATTTGTCCAAAATCAAGCTCTATCCACCCTCCGTGACCATATATCATTCAATTTGACCAGTTTTTATATTTGAAATTTTCAAATTTGAAATTTGGAGAGGTTCCTACATTTTATCAATATAAGTGCCTCGAATCAAAAATTTTGAACATCAAACTTGTAAGAATTCCCTACAACTTTTTATTATTTTCTCATTTGAATATTTTTTCTCAATATAATGTAAAAAATATTGAAACAACTCAAAATTCAAATCTACGGCGGATTTGAGCCATGTAAATTTCCTCAAATCAAAAAAATTTTGAACTGCAAAGTTGGTGCACTCATGGTTATGTACAACTTTTATTTAGAGTCATTTCTCCATTTGAAAGTTAGAGTACACCCTGATTCACAAATCTACACAGCACCTTACAAGTGTTTTGTGGGCCTTCAAGGGTTGCCCGCTAACTTTAGCGCCAAAATCCTAAATAAAAGTTGTACATAACCATGAGTGCACCAACTTGGCAGTTCAAAAGGTTTGATTTGAAGAAATATAAAATCTGGCTAGCAATTTTGAGTTGTTTCAATATTTTTCACACATAGTGTGAGAAAAAATTATCAAATGGTGAAAATGCATTAATAAAAGTTGTAGGGAATGATGGGTGCACCAAGTTTGATGTTCAAAAATTTTTTGATTCGAGGCACTCTATACTGCATAAAATGTAGTGGAACCTCTCCAAATTTCAAATTTGAAAATTTCAAAACTAAAAAAGCGCTGAAATTGCTATATGGTTAGTGCAGCAAGAAAGAGGTTGATTTTAGACAAATTTAGGAAAAAAAATCATCTTATTTGGAGTTAAAATGAGGGAGAAAAACTGGTAGGGATTCGAAAATCATCTTATTTGAAAATCATCGGATATATATAAATAAAATTTTAAAAAATTTGGCCCTAGGGATTCGAACCCACCACGCCTTTTCTCAGACAATGGAACGGTTGTAACCATTACGCTACGGGGGATGTTCGGAGTAGATAGGATATTTATATTTTTTTATTTGTTTAAGTGTTCCTTTACCGGCAGGCCGGGCTTTTTAAAAATGGTCATATGAACTTATCATCTTGGTTCCATTCATCACCAGAAACCTTTGAAGGGTTCTTGAAAAATTTGGCCGGTGTTTAGCGCCGGCGAAAAAGGGTGGCCTTACATAAAAATGTTCGCCTCTTCATTGAAAACCACTCCATGAACAACCGCCGGAGCATTCCAAGATTGCCGCACATTTAGTTCAGATATATGATTCATACTATTATTTGAGAAATGCCTCCGGGCATTCCGCCCCTCCTCGCTGCCGTTACACCGCCGGGCGCCACCGAGATATATATGTATATATAGCACCTTCTCATTGAAAAGGCCGCACCACCGAGCACCGCCGCTTTGCCATTCTTACCGACGCCACTGTGACCAGGAAATGCTATTACTCTTCCACCTTGTCAAAAGTGAGTTCGGCCACCACGCCCTCCAAGTGTTCGCAATGCCACTAAGAAATTTTCTCACAATTCTTGCTACCTTTGTCCATATTTAGCTTGCAATGTTGTATGAAATGATATTGATATGTTTGCTATGTCCATTTTGAAGAATTTGTGTCCATAAAATATGATTACACTACATTAATTTTTGACCATGAAATATTAATTAATGCTATTGCTTCAGATATATGATTATACTATTATTTGAGAAATGCTATTGCTAATTACATATGATTTTGGAGATATATATGTATATATACACCTATCACTATGTGACTATGCCCATTAATTTAAATTTGAACTATTTGACCATAATCGTAAATGAGTCTACATTACTATGTGACTTTCTTTCTAGTTATGTTCATTGCCTTTTTTATTTGGAGGTTAATGTAGAGTGTAATGCGACTTGTAGTAAGTTGAAGGTCATTGTAATTTATTTGGCTTATGAAGTTTTAAATTGGTGTATTAAATATATATATGTTGTGTTTCCTAGCTAATATATGGTTCCCGTATTCCATGCAGCCAAATTAAACAACCCATCATATATCTAGTCTCGACAACAATCTAGGCATAGGTAGAACGATGACTATTCGTCGTCGCCAATTCACCGGTCGCCGAAGTACTAGGCAACAAGAAGAAGCGGCTAACAACACCGCGAGAGACCCACCGAAGGACCACAAAATAGCACGAGTAAACGAAGGTGCCAATGATGATGGTGAAGCGGATGACGAAGCATGGACCCCTAGCGCTTGTCTCCAAATTGACCAAGACGAAGAGGTATATTTGTTAGGTCATAATTTAATGATTACAAGCACTCTAATCAATAAATGAAAGGGAGAATCTAAGGCGAAATTAATTGGTTTTGTGCAGCCTGGATCAATGGAGGAACCAAGTGGATCTCGTGCAAAGAAAGCCAAGGTCCAAGCGCGGTGTGTCAAGGCTTCCTACGGGAAAGGATGCGCACCGGCACATCTTTGAGTTCGACCAAGTTGGGGAGCCACTACTCCCACGCAAGGCGTTGGGGCCATACAAGACTATCCTCGGATTCTTGCGGGGACTTCATCCCAATAAAGTTTAGGGCGCCGGATAGGGAAAGAAGATGACGTATGGAAGGTTCCCCAAAACTTTGAAGGAGGAGTTATGGACAATGTTCAAAGGATATTTCACTTTCCCTCGTGATTATGATGAGCGGGTAGTCGAAAAAGGGTTATAGAAAAAATGGGGATCGCCTTCAAGAGTTATAAGACGAAATTGCAAAAAGGAATATATCAATGAGCAGGAGGATCCCGACTTTGATAAAGGTG
Source organism: Chrysopogon serrulatus (assembly GCA_015844335.1). NCBI lineage: Eukaryota > Viridiplantae > Streptophyta > Magnoliopsida > Poales > Poaceae > Chrysopogon > Chrysopogon serrulatus. The sequence continues at coordinate 14,668 of JADLZL010004529.1, read as the reverse complement.
ACCACCACAAGCGTGAGGCCCTACCGGGAAGATTTCAAGCGATACAGAACTCGGATGAGTACAAGGATTTGAGTGCGAAGAACAAGAAAAACTTCAAAGAAAGTCGACAAATCCTCACCGCCTCGGCTCTCGTGGCTATTCCAAAGAAGGTGCTTCAATGGGAGAAGGAGTTTGATGAGATGGAACGCCGTGGTGTTACGCCTCGAGACCGCCGACCGGCGATTAGGTCTCTTCACTTTGTTATGGCTAGGGGTGCACGGCACAATATTGAAGACGGCACCCTATCGGTCCCAAATGAACATGTGGGCAGCCTAGTTCAGACTATCTCCACTCTAACGGAAGAGGTGAATCAAGGAAGACGCAGTCGATAGGGAGAACGACGTGCTCTCCCTGCACACTTGGTAACAAGGAGCACCCCGGCCGCACAAGGGAGCCGGGTCTTGTGAACCGGGAGGGTAGCTTTCGAGGAGGACATTGCTTCTTATCGTAGCCACAAAAGGGCTAGACAAGAACGAGAGGCGCTAAAGAAGCTATGTATGAGAACCGCTAAAGATAATGGAAGACGAGTTAACCAACTTGAAGCTATGGCCTCCCAAGCACGAGGTCCTCGCACAATTGATCTCTGCAGGCCCCGTCCCCACATGCTTGAGCCCAAAGGGTTAAGGGTCATAGTAGCCGTGGATCGACCGCCATGGATGATGCCGAGGCGAAGTTTACCTCATCCGGTGGACAACATAACAGAAGCGGTTAATGTGAGGTCGTATATCCGCCAACAATGGACGACAGATTGCAGTGGCGGTCGGCCGGCTTGGCCTCAAGGAGATGGGTTAACTAATGGTCAACCAATTCCTTTGGGTTATTGGAATGTCACCATTGATAGAATTCGGACAAAAGTTTAACAAGATACCCATTGATTACCCCCTCACAGAAGATAGGCCGCGGTCAATGTTCGAACCTTCGCCTTCATGTCCCGTGGCGAAGCGGTACATGAAGCTCGACCACCAAGAGTCCTCGGATGATGAGGATGAAGTGAATCTTCACCGACAGATGTCATGACCAAGCTCTCCCAATTCATGATGCGCCTGCTCATTCCCCAGCCTCAACCCCTCCCTAGACGAGATGAGGTATCTCCACCTCCACCCCCCCATCACACCCCCCAAGGAATGTGGGGGATCCGGCTACGGCTCCTACCCCCACTTTGTCAACCCCGAGCAATGTGGGGGCTGCACCTCCTCCACCTCCTCCACCTCCTCCCCCACCTCCCCACAATCCTTCATCTTCGACCGAAAGACATGATAATCGTAGACCCCTCCCCCGCCAAAATCAAAAGAAGCCGCAAGGCCGACTCCCGCAACTAGATCTAGATCGTGCAAAAGGTCCTCTCGATTCTATAAAAAGAGGATGCCAACAAAGGAAACAAAAAAGCAAATGAGCGGGAGTATTACATCTAAGATGAAGCAGAATGACATAGAATTGCCTAACCCAGAGGCATGCAACAAATTTTTGAAAAATATATGGCGGGCTTCTAAGTGGACGATCAGGTCCGAAGTTTGATGACAAGCTCGTAGCAAGCTCAATGAAGAAAGGGAGGATGAGCTGCACCTCGCCCCGAGCTACAAGTATATAAATTGATGGAGCAGAACAACAGCCTATCCCTAGAGGATGCTAGGGCCATAGTTTATGGTGGTACTAATAAGGAGTATGAAATGGCAAAACCAAAGATACCAAGATCAAAGAGGTCAAGATTTGTCGGAAACAAAAGAGCGAGATGAAGGCTCTTAGAACACGTATGCGTGATTTACATACTTTTTACTTGGCCGAGGCAACCTAAAACAGATCTAGGTGGGTTTGAAGCAATTATTCCGGCCGAGAAGTCTTTGATCATCCCGAGGAAACTTTGCAAGACATAGCTTTTGAAGACTTATTCCAATTATATCAAAGACGCGACCTCGATACACGATAATGCTCCTGTGGACTTTGTAAGTACCCTACTACCCGCATGAATTCATAATTAACTACATCTTTTTTTTTTTTTATTAGTCATATCTCATACTCTATGCAGTGGCTACATGAATACACGATACGAAATAACATTAAATATGTAGCCTTCTTGGACCCAATCATAGTGAATGAGCCAACTTGTAGAGGAGACGAAGGCTATGACCGAATGGAATGATACAAATTCTCTCAAAGTTGTTCAAGGGTTTTGCCAAAAAAATAAATCGGACGTGTTTTGACCTATAACTGCGCCGTATGTGGTCTCTACCATTATTTCTATGTATTTTATATAGCTAATTAAACTATCTTAATATAAATTGGACTTTGTGGTTGCAGGCACCATTTTATCTTAATCGATATCGATATTAAAAGAAACATTATTGAGGTGTGGGACTCCGAGAAAGAATCCCCTAACTCGATAGGTCCTTTACTCGTATGCTACAAGAGTAAGTTAACATTTTTATAAGCAAATAAAGTTATATAGTTATATATATATATATATATATATATATATATATATATATATATATGTCTGTGTATGTGTATACCACACTTAATGTTACTCTTCTTTCCCAATTAATATTTGTGGCGCAGGGCATGCAAAGTAAACTTCAAGGTGCGTAAAATGCGTACTGTGTACCTAGACCAACCGCAAGTTTAATAATGAATGTGGGTTCTACGTAATGTGGGCCACGAGGCAATGGTTTGGCATGAAAAACGTCCAAAGCAGATCGAAAGGTATTAATTCCATTTTTATATGCCATAAAATTCTCTTATAGCTTATATTAATGATCCCTATTGATTGCTCGACAAATGGAGAAATATGAACACAATATGATCCTGACACGGAGATTCAAGGATTTCAAGAGGAGATAGCGGAATTCATCTTGAAGCATATTGTGAGCAAAGAAGGAAAATACTCCATTGCCCGCTCGAAGAAGTTCAAGAATAATTTCGAGCCAAAGCGGCAAAAGCTAGACTTTTATAATTGTTCCATTGGATTACGGTGGTATTAGAAAGCACTATTAATGTATGTGTAATATTAATGTATGTAATACTAATGTATTTGGTATGTTGTTATCAAGGTTTCAGTTTTATGATTTTGTTTTTCCTACCAAAGAAATATGATTTTTAATATAATATAAAAAACCAATTTGAAAATGGGAATATAAAACAATTACTGAAAAATAAATTCAGTGTCGGTTGTCATTGAGACCGCCAAAGATACTTGTGACCATCATCGGGCGGTTACAAAGACCAACCCGACATCGATCCACTCATCGATCATCGCCGGCTTTTGATTCCCAACCGGCACCGATGTTTGCACATAACACCGCCGGCTTCGATATACAACCGGCAAGTGTTAGTTGAGTTTCGCGCCGGTTCATGGGAACCGACATTGATGACCAACCCTCATCGCTGTGCCGAGTAGGCTATGCCGGTTCAAAATCCGCACCGATGGGGGGTTTAGGGCCGCCTGTGATATGCTGATCTCGAGGTAGTGAAATCATTAAAATTTAAGAGATTTTCCAAGTGTTTCTACTATTCCAAACTAAATAATTTTATTATTCATACCTGTAATCATTAAAATTTAAGAGATTTTCCAAGTGTTTCTACTATTCCAAACTAAATAATTTTATTATTCATACCTGTAACTTTTCTAGTGTTTGACCAATGCAAATCACCAAATCTTGTACTAAACAGCATATTTTGTGATAGGAGGGAATAATTGGTCCGGAGCCTCCCCTCTATGTAAAGAAGTTGAAATTGAAAATCTCATTCCATTATCCAAAAAGGATAACTCTTCTTATCTCATTTATAATCTGAATATTTTTTTCAATGGTTACTCTTTTTTTATTTTCAAGGAAGTCTTTTTTTCAATCATCATGAAAATTGTTCCAGTTGAGAAAAAGTTTCTGCTGTCAAATAAAATGTTCCACATCTAATGTTTCACTTAGAAGAAAAAATGTTCCACATCTAATGTTTCACTTAGAAGAAAACAAATATTCCACAAAGAGTAAAAAATATCATGTGTGCAATCGATAGTATTTCCCATAACTTGAGTATGTGGGAGCACAGTTAAAAGTATAGTAATGTACTCATTTCATTTCATTGTAAGCCATGTTTTAGTTTTTAGATATACACTATGTACCTAGAAAAGTCAAAACAACTATATTTCTTATTTCATTCTCAATTTCTTGTCCTCCAAAAGAAACCCATGCACTATCACTTCCATCATGTTGTTCCCTCATAGAGAAAAAAAGTGGGCAAGAAAAGATCAGGAGCGAAGATGCTCACTAGTAGTAATGAGAGGAAGGAAAATCATGTTTGTAATGAATGAGTTTGTAGGTAATGGAGTGAGTCTATGACTAATATAGAAAGAGGACAAGTTTTTTTTAACGTTTTGTGACTAGCCACTACATACTAGCATACTTTTACAATGGAAGATACCAACTTCCCTTTAAAATCGAGGTTTTAACTTAAGTGAAAATTGAGTAACCACTTTAACAAACACTAGGACAACAAACAAGAAGCTAGTGACAATGCACAAGATTTGGATGCTGCAGTTTCTTGATTTGGATGCTGCAGTTTCTTTGTTGTTGTGTTTACCCTTCCCAGACGTTGTTCCTTTTGGGTGCTGCCGAAGGATCATCCATTTGGATGGTGCCTAGCCAAAGGTGTTGTCCGACCAATATTTGGCACTGGATTGGACCAGTACAGCGTCCAAAAATTTCCTCCTCACTCACGGTGCCACAGTTAATACTACATATGGAAAGAGTAGAGACACAAAGTAGAACTTCTATTTATTCTTTAATTTTTGATAATTACAATGTAGAACTTCTCTTTATTCTTTAAATCTTGTTTAAAGGCATCTTTATTCTTTTAATTTTGATAATTACAATGTAGAAATGTATATATAGTCCAACTAAATTGAATAGTCTGATAAAAGTCCACATAGAGAAAGAGCTAGAATTAAAATTATCTCTCCTGCAAAGAGCTAGAATTAAAATTATCTCTCCTGCTTTCATTCCGTTATACTCCATATGCTTTGTAAGAGGTGCAATATAAAGTGGAGAGAAAGAGTACGCCGAAAATCCTTTTTGTTTCGACAGCACATGGGCGGTAGTGGCAGCCCACAAAGGTGGCGCAGTAGGCCATCTGTTTTATTTAGAAGATGGGTTATTGCCATAAGCAGATTGCTTAATGGGCTTAACGGGCTTTAAAGACTGAAGTTTTCATTGATTGGTGTGCCCAATTTTCCAAACAACTCATATTTCTTTTTGCTTTATTAAAATTTTTTATTTCTCATGAAGAGAATAAATTTTCATCCAAACGAGATCATTTTCAAGGAAAAGTCTGGTAAAGTACTACCAGCAATGAAGTTTCCAATTTCTTGAGAAGTATAAAACACATTGATTTTATTTAGCACCGATGCCTATTCCCAATCAACACCTCAATTGGCATGGCTACTTGTTGTGGCTGCACAAAAAGAATTTTAGTAGGGAGTTCTAGTGAATATTGAGACCTCGTTTGGAGAGAACTCTAGCTTCAGTTTCTCCAAAGAGAATCACTGCTAACCAGCTAAACACTCAAAATACTAACTGATTCAGATGGAGATTAGGAGAGAATCACTTCTCTATTTACAATGGGAACTGGGAGTTAAAAAAAAACCACTACACCCCACTCTCTGTTATATTCCGGTGGGGAAATAATAGAGAATCAATTCTCATTAGCTCCTCGATCACCCTACTCCCTCCTATAGAATCCAATGGAATCACTCCGTCGAAGCTGAAGAATATGAGAATGGAGCTCTCCAAAATCAAACGGGCACTAATATTGCATTACTTATCCTCAATACAGTAAAGTGGCGTGCCTTTGAAAATTATCTTCTAGAAATTAACAGTCCTCTCGAGGACAATATCAGACCCCAAACCAAAAAACACTCAAAAATATCCATACCAACAATTTAGTTGAGCCTTGTTTTCACAAAGACAATTAACAACACATCTTGATCTTACAAGTTTTTTAGCAAGAGCCTAGCATGAAAAAAATTGTTGGTATCATTACATTCTTCGTTAATTATATTTTCTTATTTATACCGGGTTGATCATAAACCTTCATAATCCTTTCTATAATTTTAATTAAATTTGAGATAGTTTGACTCTCTAAGAGAATTAGAATGACTTCTAATTTAGAATAAAGCGAGTACTCATCAGTTGGGTTGGTTGGTTCTTTTTCTTTTTGAGGTGTTGTTTGTTTTAGCACAGGCAACGGCAACGTAAACGGAATGTTCCATGACGGCAACGGTAAGGAAATCATTTATTTACCTTTTTTGTTTGGCCTAGGCTGGGAATCGAATGGCAGTTTTATTTTCACGCAGATGTGAGCGTGATCTCTTCCCATCCCACCCATGCATGATCGGGTGTAACTGGCGCGCTGAACGCGCGTAACTATTCCTGTGTTATCCGATTACCAAAATTAGCCACCAAACAGCATCTTGATGTTATCTCTAGTTTACACATTTTTTTCTTCCTATGCTATCTGCATTATTGCAAAAAGAAAACGGAGGCGCTTCTTGTTTTAGAGAAATAACTGTGTGGATGAGGGGAAAAAAAAGGAAAAGGCATCCTTTACAGTTTGGATCCGTTAGCTACTACTCCTAGGTATGGATGAAAACGGATCGGATACGGACGGATATCACTGATATCATATTTGTTTTCATATTTCTGTCCGGATTCGGATTCGAATACGGATAGTATCATCCATGCCGGATAAGATATGATTGGATAACGACATCATAAATATGCGATTTGAGTATTCGGATACGGATACGGTACCGGATGTTGAATATCCGGACCCGGATACGGACAGATCTAAACCCCTCTAAACGAATTCGGTCCAACGGACGGTCGGATAAATATCCGTACCATTTTCATCCATACTCCTAGGTTGCAATGGTTTGGGAAGCTATACATGCCACTGGTGTTAAGCCATGCATGTTTGATCGCACTGCTGACTTCAAAGACTGTGGAACATGGGTTGCATCTGGATCAGCTGACGATATCTAATGGAGACGTATGTAATGGCTAAGGATGTCATCGTGCCTTTGTTTAGTGATGACTGGAAACTGGAGCAGTTAGTTGACCCAATCCTTTGCAGCTGGAATCCCGGCATGAGGATAGGGGGATTAGGAGTCCGGAGTGACCGTATCATATGCGTGTATATATCTCTTCTTCAGAAGTATTATAATGTTTCTTTTCTGGTTGACAGGTCACACACAGATCCAGTGCTAATGTGCTAGTTATTTGTCTTGGCGATCACTTCTTCTCAGCTATCACATGGGTCGGTTGATGGGCACTATGATCCAAGTGAGAAGTTGTTACAAGGACAGTACTAAAACAGCAGCCAAACTATATGTAGATTCATTAATGGTAAAGTTCCTTAAAAAATAGAGCATTCGTATTTTTCATGCTAATCCATTAACCCCAAGCTTTAGGTGACGCTCTATTCGTTTTAGCTTATCAGTTATTCTAGTAATATTTTTCTCTTATAAAAATTAGTTATTTTCAACTTATCAGTCGGTTTATGAGCCATGTGAACAGAGCCTAGATCTCTAGCATGGGCCAACAATTGTAAGAGATATATAGGCTATAGAAGCTTGTGGATAAACTAATGGTCAACTTTAAAAACAAATCAAATTGCTTATGAAAAAAAAAAACTCTTACCGGTTTATATTCTAACACAATACTTTTACGGACACACTATTCCCTCTTACCCCTGTGTCTCTTATCCCGTCATCACTAACTTCAACTACCATCTTCACACACACAAAAAAACTTTAATTACCAATTACTTTATATGTTTTCCGTCTTTATTCATGGTTTCCCCATATTTGCACCAAACCTTTGTGTGTACTAGACGTGCATTAGTGGCTTATTCTTATGTTAACAACGAAGGAATAGGTTAAGCATATTTACTTTAGGCTATTTTTCAAATGGAAGATACATTTAAATAAAACGTATATAATGACTATCATTTTTTAGTGGTGATTAACTATAGTCTACCGAATTAATGGTGGAATTGTTTCTGTTCTTTTTTTTTTTCTGGATCAACTATAGTCCACCGAATTGATGGTGGGATTGTTTGTGTTTTTTCAATTTCTGGATCGGGTCTGAGCTCGTTTTTCATTAAGTAGACAGGAATTTTCACACAATTACAACAGTGTTTCCAATCTTGCTAGTGAGCCACCAGCAAACAGGTATTATTTCTGTTATACTTCCTCAGTTCCAAATTATAAGTCGCTTTGACTTTTTGGTACATCTATTTTACTATGTATCTAGATATAATAATATGTCCGGATACATAGCAAAAATAGATGAACTAAAAAAATCAAAAGCGACTTTATAATTTAAAATAGAGGGAGTAGGTACTAATAATAAAAGGATCATGCACAAGTAGACTAGACATGCCTGGCTTTATAACAACTTGATGTGCCGATCACAGCGATATGGGCTCAAATTTAGTGTTCCTTGTGCCCTGTTGCTGCATCCATTGCTGTGGGTCGCTTCGCCCTCTTTTGATCCATCGTGCTCCAATGAGCAAACACATCACTACCTCCGTTTTCGCCGATGTCGAAGCGCCATCGCCCGGCCGTGCTCTCTTTTCGGGCGGCGGGCTAGCCGATGATGCCTACCGTGCCAACCGTGTGATCCGAGAGCTGCCCTTCGAGGAGGGCGATCGGGCGCCAGGGGCGCCGCCACGCGGGCGCCATGCCGCTCGACGGCGATGGCGGCGGCGCTTCGCGGGCCGGTGGATCCACTCTACCTCGCCACATTTGTGATCACTCACTTCGACGACGAGAACCGTGCGAGGGCAGCCGTCAATGTCGGCGACGCCCTCGTGCTTTCCATCACCCGGAACAACGGAGAGCGCGGGATCCGGCCGCACGTGCCGTCGAGTCCCCGTCGCCGGAGTTCAAGCTTTCGCCGGTGTTACCAAGCTCAAGGTCATATGTGAAGGCGTGTACACGGAGAGGGACGACGGTGATAGGGTGCTCTGCATGGTCGGGAGCGCAGCACCGCCGACGCGCAGCACCGGCGGCGCGCTGTGACACCCCGGCCCAGAGCTTAATAGGATTAATATAATACTCATACCAATAAGTTGCAACTTCTTTTCCCGAAGCTCATCTCAAAAGAACTCGGGGTTAAGCGTGCTTGGCCCGGAGCAATTTCGAGATGGGTGACCGGCCAGGGAACTTCGTTCCTGTGCGCATGAGTGAGGACAAAGTGTGCGAGAAAAGACTGGTGTTGGTCTGCGAGGGCGTATTGGTCCTATTAAAGTCTGTCGGATGTAAGGGGGCCCGGCCTCGAGGAGGCGGGGGCGTTACAAATGGTATCGAGCCCGACTCTCGCGGTTTCACGGGCGCGTGTGTCGCGATTCTTGCGAGCATGGTGCGCATGGCTGGTGTGGATCCGTCGTGGTCACACAAAGATGGCACATCTTGCGCCGGCACCGGGTACACCTGACGCTGCCAAGAGGGAGGTTCCTCGGCTTTGGGGTTGATCGACGAGGACGTCGATCTCTTAAGGGGTGAGAATGTGACACCCCGGCCCGGGCTTAATAGGATTAATATGATACTCATACCAATAAGTTGCAACTTCTTTTTCCTGAAGCTCATCTCGAAAGAACTCCGGGGTTAAGCGTGCTTAGCCTGGAGCAATTTCGAGATGGGTGACCGGCCGAACTCGTTCCCTGGCGCATGAGTGAGGACAAAGTGCGGAGAAAAAGGCGCTGGTGTTGGTCTGTGAGGGCAGTATATCCTATTAAAGTCGTCCGATGAGATGGCGGGCCCGGCCTCGAGGAGGACGTTACACGCGCACCCGTGGATCTGGGCCAAGAACTCGGGCCGGAAGCGGCTTCCTGCCGCCCGTCCCACGGGCGGGCGACGGCATACTGGTCGTGCTACGGTATCCCCAAGGAGCTTCGGCTGACTACTACGAGCCGTGCTCGGATGAGATGAGGAGCACTAGTGTAGCGTCAGTCGGTCACCTACTTCGACCGGTGCAGGCTGGTGTCTCAGCTCCGTTGGTCCCAGTACCGGTACGATCTGCCGACCTTGTTGCGGCGCGTGCGATCCGTTCCCATCGATCGCGACGGCGGCGGCGACGAGGTCGTGCACACAACGTGCGAGGCGGCAACGAAGCTTCTTATGCGCGGGTCTGCAGCCAGAACGGTCATGGCCTTGGGGCGTGGTCACCGCCCTCCCGAGCGAGCAATGCAACTCGACGCTGATGGACGCTGCGTCGCCGAGTCCCTGGCGCTCGAGATGGACCGGCCTTTGGGTCGAAGACGACATCTCTAGAGTCTCCATCATGATGCAAGATCTCCAAGTGTTACAACGATTCGGCCGGCACCGTGAGGGTGTCCGTCGCTGCTCCGCGCCATCCCTCCATGGGAGGACCTGTCCACGAGCCGGGCTTCGGGGATGGACGGCATGACGCCGGCTCGCCGAGGGCGTGTGGGTGGCGTCGCGTGCGGGGCGTGCCTCGGCTCGGTGGCGTGTCGGTGTCGAGGGCACCACCTTATGGGGGTGGGATGTCGCACCTCGGGTTTAGTACCACCTTGCTAAGGCTGGGGGCCATGACCACCTTATAAGGGAGAGCATCCCTCTCCTATCAGTCCGGCCTTTTGGGAGGAATTGGGCCTCTTGCCTTATAAGTGGGCCATGAGCGCATGAACGTCCGAACCTATGGGAGGTGGAGTGTTGGACTGGGCCTGAGGTTGCTAACAAATGGTATCAGAGCCCGACACCACCTTATGGGGGGTGGCCCACCTTATGAGGGGGTGGGATGTCAGGCACCTCAGGTTTTAGTACCACCTTGCCAAGGCTAGGGGGCTATGACCACCTTATAAGGGAGAGCATCCTTCTCCCATCAGTCCGGGCTTTTGGGAGGAATTGGGCCTCTTGCCTTATAAGTGGGCCATGAGCGCATGAACGTCCGAACCTGTGGTGGAGTGTTGGACTGGGCCTGAGTGGATGCTAACAAATGGTATCAGAGCCCAGGCACAACCTTATGGGGGGTGACCCACCTTATGGGTGGTGGGATGTCGGGGGCACCACCTTATGGGGGTGGGATGTCGACACCTCGGGTTTTAGTAACACCTGCTGCTTAGGGGCTAGGGGCCATGACCACCTTATAAGGGAGAGCATCCTTCTCCCATCAGTCCGGGCTTTTGGGAGGAATTGGGCCTCTTGCCTTATAAGTGGGCCATGAGCGCATGAACGTCCGAACCTATAGTGGAGTGTTGGACTGGGCCTGAGTGGATGCTAACAGCCGGGGCATCGGCAACACGGCGTGCCACTTCCGAGTGTGCCTGTACGTGCCGATGACGTTCTCCATCACTGGCCGCGGTATCCTGCTCGGCTGGATAACCCGCGTCAACGCACCGGCCACCGAGGTGGCTCACGCCTCACTCTCCTTTAGCGTGGGCTTGTCTTTGCCCCAATTCTGGTTTGCCGACGGGTTTGGGCTGGAGTTCGCGTACAAGTACACCAAGGTCGAACTGGCCGGCGAGCTCCTCCGGAGAAGAGAGCCGCCGTCCACCATCAGCGAGAGCATCGCAAAGGCGCTTCCGCTGAGCTATCCAAGGGTAGATCGTTACGTCGGCGACGACAAGTGGAGCTTGGCGTACCTCGCCAACATGCTTACTCTCCGCTTCACGACTATGCCAAGCATGTTCAGACGGGAACGGATCGAGCCGTCTGTCCTTCACTTGGAGATCATCTTTCTCGGCCAGGTCAGCGATCGCTACCCGCCACGACACAACGGCGGCACCGCGGCGTCGAGCAGCATGGCCAGACTAGAAGGGCTAGTCAACGTGTCCGGCGAGCTCACGTCCATTAGTCATCTCCGGCGTACGAGCTTGGTGATGGCGTTGGAGGGCGTGTACAGCCCCAGAGACGGGCAGATGCACCTCATCGGCTGCCGGGATCTCCGGTGGCGCAGCGACATGTCGGTGGTCGAAGACCTCGAGGAAGGCAACGACTGCTTCATCGAGGTGCAGGTTCAGTACCCGCCCATGAACACGCACTGGCTGATCTGGTGGACGGCCAAGGTTCAGATAGCAAGCACAAGGAGTGCCGGTGACCCGCTGCGTTTCGACACGATGAGGCTCCAGGCTCTGCCATTCCAGTACCCGCAGATGTGGCAGGGTAAACTCAACGCAGGATTGGTCAACGGCGTCCTCTGCATCATGTCGCTCTCCGCCGTCATCCTCGCCGCGCTCAGCCAGCTGCGCCACCTCGAGACCCACGGCGACGTGGCGCCGTACGTCTCCCTCGTCATGCTCGGGACGCAGGCGCTCGGGTTCGGCATGCCGCTGGTCACCGGCATAGACGCGCCTCGGGCGAGGTTCACCCTAGGCTCCGACATGGCCGACGCCCCCCTCATCATGAGCCGGCCGTATCAGTCCATGGACAAGGCGGTGAAGGTCCTCAGCCTCGCGGCGCTCGTCCTCACGTTCCGCCTGTGCCTCAGGGTGTGGCGGTCGCGGGCTCGCGCGCTGGCTCGGCTGCCGCCGCCGGAACGTGGGCGCGTGCCAGGGGAGGCCAAGGTGCTCGTGTTCCAGTGCGCGGTTCACCTGGCCATCTTCGTGCTCGTCCTCGCGTTGAACGGGCGGGCCATGGCGGTCCAGCAGCACCTCCGGCTGACGCAGGACCTGTTCCTGCTCCCGCAGGTGGTCGGCAACGCGGTGTGGCGCGTCGACTGCGAGCCTCTCGCGAGGAGCTACTACCTGGGCGTCACCGCCGCGCGCGTGCTGCCGCAGGTGTTCGACTACGTCCGGCCACCCCTCGAGCCCTTGGACGGTGGCACCCGGTTCTTCCTCTCCAACGCCGGCGACGTGGTGGTCCCGGCCGTGTCCGTCTTGCTCGTGCTCGTGGTGTATGTGCAGCAGCGGTGGACCTGCGCAAATGTCATAGCGGGGGAATACCGAAGCAGAGGAAGTTGATGCACGTCGTCTAGAAAAGCCAAAAAATGTATTATTGCAATTTAGAATGAAAAGAGTACTACAAAGCAATGTAGTTGGAATTGAGACCCTAGTAACTATGAAAATATATATGGGATGACGTGGCAGCACCTGCGAGGTCTGCTTCCTTCACTCCTTGGTCTGACCAGGTTTACATAATATATATCTAGAAAAGCCAAAAACGTATTACAATTTACAATTTAGAAAGAAGAGAGTAATTGAACAGCAATGCAATTGGAATCGAGACTGTAGCAATCCTGAAAATATATTATGGCCATGTCTGGTTATTCAGTTGAAGATAGGGTGTGCGAGCAAAGCCGCGGCTAGAGAGCCACGGTATGTAGAATCAGTATATGTTCGCAGATTATCTTTAGTACTAAAAAATTAGCACTATCTTTGGATGCTAACTAGACTAACGTGAACTAATTTTAAAACTAATTGTATAAGTGGTGACTAATTAGCTGGATGAATCTTTTAATTAGACCATGATTAGCTTTATATGGTGCTACTCTAATAAGGGCTAATTATGATTTAATAGATTTAATTTTGAAATCAGTTCAAGTTTAGTTCTTCTGTTTATCGTCAAACATAGTGCTAAATTTTAGCAGGATCTAAATAGGACCAGAATCTGCAACCTCTGCTAGTGATGTGTTCCAAGTATTTAGCATTCAATATTTAATATTTAGTATATAAGCTTTTCTCAACCAAATGCTTCCTAGAAAGAATTTTTATGTGCTAGGACTAGTGATAGTGTTCTTGCTACTACTATTTAGAGCGTGAAAACTCCACCACTTTTGTAGTGAGACCCCAGTGCATGTCCATGGAAGGGAGGATCTGACACCACGAGCTCATAGGAAATAAACAAAGCTGAAAATTTCAAAACATTATATAGAAACCAACCTACTGATAAATCACATAATAGAAGGAAAAAAAAAAAGTTGAAACTTAATATGGTTGTGCTGCTGCAATTTCCTAAAAATACTACATAGACCAATCAATCCACCCTAGAAGAGGTGCTGCAATTTCCTGTTCTCCGTCATGCCCATCCTACTCACAATCGCATAATTCCACCGCTACTGCACGTACACCATGATCCCAAGCAGGAGGGCTCCAGCCGGCACCGCTTGCATTTGTAGATGTACTTACATGGAGTCTAAGAAAATTAGATTTTTCATTTTATAATTTTTCTATAATTTACTATAATTTTTAAGAATTCAGCCAAAATAAACAAACAAAAGAAAAAACTAGCAAAAACTTTATACTAAATTATATCATATTTTATATTGGCAAAATAGCCATTTTCATCCTCAAAGGATTGCCCGAGGCCCGGTTTGGTCCCCTCGGGAGTTTCAAATTGTCCACTCTAGTCCTTAAACTATGGGTTTGTGGCTCAATCTCATCCATTGTGGCGTAACCTTCTAAATTATATGGCCCACAAGCACCGACATTGTCCCTAAGACCTCTCATCGGCCATACTTGTGTACCATGTAACCTAGAATGTTCTGGGTGGATCCCCGATAAACCATAATTCCTCCAGATCGATACTTACAGAGACATCACGAAGATTACAACAGTTTTCATACAAAATACGAGTAGCGGAAGACTTACAATAACTTAATTTACAAACTTTTTGTAAAACTTA